>CAUYSK010107835.1:0-35295 GCA_963575035.1 Avahi laniger | reverse complement strand
TTCCATAGTGAAAAGTTTATGGAAAATTCACTAAATCATTTTTTGAGATTTTGGGTTCGTAAATCTTGTACTTCTCCTTCTTTCTAGTTTCTTTATGAATTGAAGACAGATTCTAGCAGACAAAAATGGATCATGTTATACTGTTAGTTTTATTAATGGTCAAGCCAGACTGGAGGACACGGCTGGGCTTTCTCTATCCTTCTAGGAATCCAGACTGCAGGATCCTAATTTACTTACTCAGGAGTAGGTAGAGAGGCTGGAACTACACGGTGGATGCCTGGAAGGAGATGGGCAAGAAGCAGCTGAACTTGGACGTGAGGCAATCTGAGTGCCCTGTAACTCCACCCCACCTCGTTTCCCCACCCTTGCCTGTGTTCCCATAAATGCTAAGCGTGCTGAGCTCTCCTCACTCTCCCCAAACCAGAGAGCACAAACACACACGCACTGCTCTGCCACCCAGTACAGGAAAACAACATTTCTGATGGCCATTAGTGATTCTATGGAAATTAGTGATTCTATGGTGTTGGTGATTCTATGGGAATTCTATTTTAATTAGAGAAAAAGAGCTCTTTCATTGTAAATACTTTTGGTCCCAGTGCAGATTCCTGGCAGGAGTGTGTTACATTGAAAATCAAATGATTCTGCACATCCAGGGCTAAAGGAACAATTTCAACAATAGCAGCAACGGCAACAACGACATCGACCAAAACAGAGTAAATTTTATTCTATATTATGTTTATTATGGAAAGTGAGATGCAAAAAAAAATCATATTCTAAATGTTTTAAGGGTAAAACTAAGTCATCAATTGAATATCAGTATTTTTAACATCCATTCAAAATGAAGGTGGAAGTATATGTAATTCCCAAATCTTTATCCTTGTGTAAGTTGCACCATTTCATCTTTTTTTCTAGGAAATGAAATTTTATTGGTCAATATCTGGGGGATGGGAACTTTCTTAAATAAACAATTTTATGACCTTTGCATATAGACATTACGAAAAGACATAACTTTAGATTCTAATATTGATACATTCATAAATGGGCTTTCCATTTTGAATATTACTGTTTCTTCAGCGATTTAATATTACACTATACTTTTGGTCTTTCTCAGCTGAGTATACACATAAATGATTCTCATATTGACAGTTGTAATTTTTCTGGGTGTCATTTAAATTAATACACATCTTCCAAAATAACTACATAAATTTATCTTTTAAGTGACAGTAAATATTGACAAACATCAAGATATCAGGTATGCTGCACTTAGAGACATGTATGATTTTAGTAGTTAAATACTGCCAACTATAGTGGTAATTGTAGTGTTCTTATAGTCGTTCAACCTTTTATCTTTATCTAAGCCATAAAGATAGCACATTCATTGTCTAAAACATGAATATGTATTTAAATGTTATTCTCAACCTTCTATTGAGAAGTAGTTATATTTGTAGTTATATTTGTATGGAATTCTATAGCAAGAGGTGATTCTGGTATTTCCATTCACATCTTCAACCCAATACCCAGCCAACACCATTTTTAGTGTCAAGGAATCAGTTTCAAATCATATTAGGTTTCAGGAACCAGATCAGCCTTTTTGATCCCCAAGGGAACATTTCCTTTGACGAGAAATGACAGGAATTTGAACATCAATTCACTGTTTGGAATTTGATAAACTGGCAAATCTTGTCCAGTGTTGACACTTTCCGGCTAATGACTCTGACCTTGTTAGCAAGTCCATGTGTATCACCTGTTATCAATAATTCTAATTTCTCTCAGACTTGGGGGGCAGAGAGGGGCAAGGGCAAAATACGTAACCTAAACATCTGTACCCCCATAATATGCTGAAATAAAAAAAATAATACTAATTTCTTATCTGAGTTCATCTTAAGGAACTCCCAACTGCTAATGTCTTATTATCCTACCAACATCATCTATAATTTTTAAAATTTTAATCTTTGACTTCTTTTTGGTATTGATAAGCATTGTTTTGCTGATTTCAAGAGAAAAATGCCTGCAATAATTTTCCACTTTGATTGATTATATACTATTTTGAAATCTAGAGATACGTCTCCAAAAAAAAAAAAAAACCCAAAAAAGTAGGACTTTTATCCATTTGTGCAAATAAACATATTAATAAATGTCCAAATGGAGTCTCTAGAACACAATTGTTTTTCACCAGTGTTTACCATTTCCAGATATAAAGTTATATGCTTAAAGTACAGCATTAATACTTTGAAGCAGCTTGGGTACCAGTCTGTGCTTCATTAGAGATGCTCCCTAGATTTCTGTAGCTCAGGGCAGCTGGGCTTTCCTGAGCATGAGATCTGCTACCGGAGAGTAACACCATTGGATGGGGATCATCTGACCCAATACTAATATTTGTAAAACAGAACAGTCATGGAAAGATGTAGCTTTCAGTTTGGTTGTTTTGATTTGTGATTCATTTGAATAACCAGTATGAATAAAATGCATTTGTATGTCCATATATATGTGGATAAGCTATTTACACTTACGCTATAGATACATTTTTTCTGTGTAGAAAAGGAAAATACATATTGATTAGCCCTTTCAAGGCTTTTAAACAACTATTACTTTTTCCTGCTTTTCTGAAACTGCTTTGAGGATTGAGATAATTCATACAAGGTATGTACACAATCACACCCGTGGTATGTACACCCTAGTCACACACTTAACACAGAGAGGATGTGTGAGGAATGAAAATCATTCCAGTGGTCAAAGAACTGACCTTACCTGTAACTAACGGTGTGATTAATCAGCCCTGGCATATTTAGTAACATGCCAATCTCCTGATGACTAAATTCAGCCTTTGTGATAATTGTGCTATCTACTCAGAGATGATAAAAAACCAAACCAAACCAAACCAAAACAAAACCAAAACAGCCCTTTTTTTGCCCTGCAAAAATGAAAGGACAAATTCCATTACTGAATACACACGCATACTTTTGTTGGCTTTATTCACTTTCGTACATGTGCCTACCTGATGACAGAAGTTGGCCTTTAAATGGGATACAGCAAGTTATTTTTTTTTCTACACAAAAACAGAAAACCAATCATTTACGGACTGTACACACGTACAGGACATACCACGACCAGCTACAGCATTATGCACAATATATTATTCACACATTAGTACAGCAGAGATAAATAAATTCAGATTTTAGTAGTTGCTAATATATATTTTTCTTGAGTTTTCAGGCTGCGTTGGCCTTTTTCAACCTCAATTAAAAGTATTTCCAGATGCCCTTAAAACAAGAATAAGTCTCTCCTCTCCTCTAGGGGTTGCGGAGTATGACTGTAATACTGCAATCTTCTGATTTACCAGCATAATTTTAAGACATGATGGAAAACATTACATACAATAATTTACTCAAAGATGAGGTCTAAAATAAATATTAACGAATCTAAACTGAAATTATTAAGGATACTGATTAACATGGGTAAGTCCCTTCTAACTCATTCAGTATAGTTTGCTCTACACACAGCCTTTACATGTTATTAAAAGCAATGACATGGATTGGGAAAATAATTGTTTAATTGCTTAGAAGTTTTTCTAAAGAACAGACCATTTAATTTTTAAAGTAACAAAGAGTAATACTAGCAGCAATGTCAAAAAGCAAGCTATAATTTTCACCCCAGAAATAAATAGATGATATCTTCATATTTAAGCAATCAAGAATGAAGTTAGCATTTCTCTCCCATTTAATTCTCTCTAACGCACTTAAATCACTAGGGTATCTCATCATAATTATCACCATGCTGGTTGATCATCACTGTCTTTTTCTAAAGTGTAAGATACGTGATTTTTATTCCTACTATTTTTCAGCCAATTAATTTCGAGCTTGAACCCAGAAAGATACTCGATGAAGAATTAGTATTTAGAAATGCCCATCTGGAACATCATTTTCTGTAAGGCATTATTTGAGTCCCCTTTTGATACAAGTACTCATGTTTTAGTAATTTTTCATATGGGATCCCATGTTTCATAGCTAAGGCTGGTAATCCTCTGGGCAGAGTTAATTGAATTACTTTCCTACATGCTAGCGTCCAGGAAGAGTAATAACATAAGTTCTGTCCCTCCATTTCAACAAAATTTCTGGTTGGAGCTGTCTTGAGTTTTAAGCCAGCAAGACTTTTTGTGGCTCCTCTTCTGTCTTGGTTAGCATGAAAACAGAAGTGTTCATTGTATCCCTACTAATGCTTGCTAGTGCTGTACCTCTTTATGGAACTCCTAAACAAGTTTTTCCAGGAAGAAAACAGAAATTATGCCTTCATTTATTTTATCCTGTGATAGTCAGTCTTTGTAGAGCAAACCATAATTATATAATGGTGTGCCCAGGACAGATGCATTTGCTGGTATAACTGCCTCTTTTTGGCACATTATTGCTTGGCTTTATTTTCATATTCAACAGTCTTTACTCTCATGATTAATATCTGAGATACCTGGATCTTAAAAAAAAAACTCGTAAGTTAACATCTTGTTGCACCATTCTGGCCCCCACAGTCAATTCACCAAGGCCCATGATTATTTGAATGTCCCTTAGAATTATCATCACCTTGATTTACCCAACAGCTAAAAGTAATGTTTCAGGATTTTTTTTGTTTTTTCTATCTACACGTATTTACAGATGTATTGGATTTACTTTGAGAGAGGTTATTTGGTTGTGGCAAGTGAGTAGTTTAGCTGGTGAGTGTTCACAGTTAAAAGTAGCTGTAATGACCTCTGGCAGATGTCACTGTTTTACCGGTGAGACAGAATTTTTCCACCTCAATCCATCTTCGTTTATGTCCTTGTTATTGGAAACCAATCTTATTTGATTCTGCAGCCAAGGAGAATTTTTTTTTTTTTCCAAGAGTAGGATAAAGTTCGTGGAAATCTGAGTCAGTATTTACAAGACTGTTTTTTCCCCTTTTGCAAAAATGTCTAAAATTTTGTGGGTGTCCTGAAGCCCATGTGTCTGTAATTATTCAGCCAGTTGCAGAATTTCATTAAGAAGGCGGTAGTCATAGGGTTGGGCAGGAGATCCCTCGTATTGCCTGCTATTGTCCAGGTGGCAGCAGCTGACCCACAGTGGGAGAGAATCACCCAAAGGGCCAAGTGTGACATCAAGGAGCATTACTAACAGAGACAAAATGCTAGATAGCAATGTCAAATTAAAAATACTGAAGGGGACGTTTGACTTCTGATTCACTGTGCAGATAAAACAGGGGTGGAGACAAGGTGGTCAGCTCACTTATCCAAGACACTGATGAGTCCACTGTACTATCACAGAGGGAAATTCACAGGCCTCATTTCTCAAACACCACTTAGGACAAAGCAGGAGAGAGTAAACAGCAACATCTCCATGGCAGCATTGTAGACGAGTAGTAAATCAGGCAGGTAGAGGTCTACACAAGGCTATGAGTGCCCACTTTTTGATAAAAACACATAGACATATATGCAAACCTTATCCTAATATATTGTGGTTTTTTTTATACTGAATCTTAAAAAGTAGACAATGGATGTGGTGAATTATGTGGTACTAGAAGTAGACAAATATTTTAACACTTGGCAAAATAGGTAGGAGGAAGAGAAGACAGTAATTTCTCATTTTTGGCAGCAAAACAGTAACAAAGCAGATACAGCAAAGGCCAAACAGTCTACATTAACAGCACACTTGTACATAGCCTCTGTAAACAGATTCCAAAGTCACATTGTCCTCTATTCTTGGTGTGGTATACACAGGTATTCCCCGAATGACAGGGATCCGCAGAAATTAGAGGAATAACATTAGCATAAACTAGGAACAGTGAAACTTTAATACACTGGGATACATTCCTTTTCTGCTTTCTGCTGTAAGATGATGAGCTCCTATTAAGGATTTGGTTCCAAAATCCAACTTCTAGGGTACGTGTTACCCACTCACATTCAGTCCAATTTATTTCAATTTTGATATTTAATCTATAACATGGAAACACTGGTATACAAAATAATATCAGAAAATTCTCAAGATTAAAAAAATTATCAAAGATCAAATCACATTTACTAGAGCTAAACTTGTCAAGGTAGGAAATCATACTAATACATCTTATAACTATTTCATTTCAGATGCAGACAAAAAGGTTTCTGGTTAACCCTGACTTTTAACAAAATAGTCAACTTATGCCACTGACCCAAACACAAAGGTGAATTGGGATTTTCCTGTATGTAAAGTAGTTGGTCTATGGCATCAAAAGCCAATAATCTAGAAAGATGTAATTAGGAAAGCACTCAAGATAAACACGTGACAGTTGAAGCTGTGACATTTTTCTCATGGTCATAAGAATAGAACAATCAATATTAAAATTAAAAGTTCTAGTGTTCACTTGGTAAACAGTAGAGCATCTTAACACTTTAAATGTTGAATTACCTCCAGACACAGACTTCTACCTCACCTCTTTTACTACTTGTTCCAGAAGTGTTTTCTATTATTGATGTAATGAAATATCTCCTCTGTGTATTCTCAAAACTAAAATGCATAAAAAGGACCTAATCATATCTAAATGAAATGAAGGACAAAACCAAGCAACTTTCAACCCAAGGTATGTCCATGCAGATCAAGGATTGAATAACTAATCAAGTTTCAAGAGTATGCCAAGAAAATTGTTTTGTAGCTTCATTTGTTGAATGAACCTAAGATGTCACAAATAATGTAGTACCACATGTCTGAAGCTATGTCACAGATTGAAGTGAAGGAAAATTTTCAAATAAGCTTTTATTGTGGGAGTAACTTAGAGTTGATATCATAATATAAAAACACTGCCGTCTTGAATAGGTTCCTATCTTATTTCTCCATTTGATGATATATTTCTGTTACTGCTTCTAAAAGCTGTTCTCAACTATTGAATAAGCAACAAAACAAGCAAGGTTTTGTAATATTTTGTGACAATTTCTAGAGTGTTGTAGAAGTAAAGAATTTAGTTCTAGCACCAAAGAAAACCAGTTAAACTTGCTACATCGAATGTTTTCTCTTAAAGTTTTAATTCTAAGAGAAAATTTAATTTTAAGAGGCACACTACAATACTAAATTTAACAACTTTAATTTATTTAATGTGGGACAAATGCCTACAACTCTCTTAGGCCTCTGCTTCATTTAACTATTTATAAATCATGTGCTTACTCCAGATTCATGAAAATAAATATGATTACCGGATGCTGAATTCTTTCTTCTCCTGTTTTAATGCAGGAACAGCCTGTTCTAGCTACTCCACAGCAGAGGATTACCTGGGGCCCACCCATCTGGAGTGAGCACAGTTGACAGCTGCTGCCGTGTACACAGGGTGTACTCTGTGTCTACACAGCATGTAGACATCTCCCTTGATGTCAAGGGAGATGGCCAGCAAGCGAGAGCTAGGAGAGAGATTATGTCCTGGCAAAGGCATCTGAGACAGAAGTGACTCTAGTGTAACTATAAATGGGTATTTAAGGCCCAAAGAGAGAGTTTTAGACTAAATTTCTGATCATCAATAGTAATTTGATTGGTAGTTTGATGGTAATTTTGATTTTAGGGAGCATTTTTAATAGAGGCCAATTGGCAAGAAACTGGAAAGTGTGTCTTATTAAAAAATTCCTAAGTTGCAAGTATAACAACTGTAATTACCATTCTCAGGTTCTGAGAAGGCTGTGACTTCACTTATGCAGGCTTCGTCTACGTCCGATTGCTGTGAAAGAAATCAAAGCCTTTTTACTAATTGAGGTTGTGTCCAGTGTAGCTTGTGGTGTTAAAGTTCAGGTAGAATTTCCACGCCCCTCCCCCACAATATGTTCAGAATCTACAAAATAGAATTAAAATGGAAAAAGCCAACACAGATACTGTGAACTGAATGTACAGATGGGATGTATGAGTCTCTGGAGAGAGAATCCATAGTCAGACACTCTTCGGTGGCTCATCAGGGAAATGAGTGCAGAGAAGGCAACCAGTGCCCTACAATATCCAACAGTCTGGTTTTCTAAATCCAAGATGGAGATTAGCACTCTCCCTACAGTGAATCCAGAAAGCCTTTCCAAGGCCCTAGCTTGTACCCCCTTTTCACACTACCCCAACGCTCAAGCCACTGCTACTCATCCCAGGCCAGTGCCTTGGAAGACACTCTTGTGTCCTGGGGACGTGCTCCTCTGAAGGCACGAGAGGGGCTGAGCTCAGACAGCTGCCTGTGCTCTCAAGGAACACAATCCACCCAAAGCTCAAGCCATGTTTTTGTAAAGGCCTCTTCTTTTGTTCAGTTTAAAGGGTGAACTATGATGGCATTTCTCTTAAAATCAATAAGTTTGTAGAAGTCACCTTTTTATTCCAGATTATAAACTTAAGCAATTAGCTGATATTAGTCTACATACAAAAACTGTAAGGGAGCTAGTGTTCTATTTGATGTTGACCATATTTGCTATTAGAAGCCACTGAACCAAACTGAAAGAAAAACACAAAATTGCATCCTGTTTACAGGAGCCTAAATGAAACATTGCTTTTGTTACTCATGAGGCTTTCCTTTTATCAGTACAGAAAAAACTGTATTTGGTAATCTCCTATTAATAATTCCTTACCAGAACCTTGGCATTCTCAGTAGAATATTAGTGGAGAACACTTGTACAACATAAACTTTAGTATTATCCCCAATTTGGTGATTCTTTTTAAGAATTCAGTCTCATGTATTTCCTCTAGGGGAAGAAAATATGAATTATATTTGGTCAGAATTATAGAGATACAGCTTGCCTTCAGGGCAAGAAAATGTGTATATACAAATAAATCTATTTTTGATGTTGGCAATATTCCATATTCAAAAGCTTAGCCAATTTTCCTAATATAACTTTCTTGCTTTTATTAACAACTATAACAAGGTTTATAAAAAGGGTTATCTGAAGATGTTTACAAATATTAATTCATATAAGGTATTTTACACATTGAATTGCTTTTATTTCATGTTATCTGGCCTAGGAATGAGTCAATTTTGTTTTAATTCTTTCACATTATGGTTCCTACCACCTACTTAAATTTTGTGTGATAACAGCATTCTTATTGCAATAGGACTAGAAATTATAACAGTATTTTTGCTGATAGTGTTTTTGCTACTTTTAACATAAAGCAGCGATTTTAATGGAAATACCGTTGTATAATAAATTGAGGCAGTAATACAAAACGACACGTGTATAATGATAATGCTATTTCTATAAGCAACACCGTATTTATAAAAAACCCCAGTGCATATTATTTCCACTTAATTAAGGTTGCAAACCTTTCGTGAGGCTTGCTTCTCTTCTCTCATTCTTTCTTTCAAATCGAAATGACATTTTTATTTATAGAGCTCCAGTCAAAGGACCTAACGTTTTTTTTTTTTAATAGCAATTTCCTATAGTTATTGCAATACTTGCTTTCTCTTCCTGGTCTCACAGAAAAACACCAAGTCAGCCCTGACACAGATGAAGACTTAGGAATTCGGTAAGGGCATACACGGACCCCCAGACACGTTCCCTTTCAGTCTAACACAGAGGAAGGCGCAGGACGAACACAGCAGTTGGGGCGTCGAAAGTTCTGCAGCATGGATTGGAAAACGCGGTGCTGCCTTCCTTTGAGCTTCTTATTCGAAGAAGTATCCGAGGAAATGGATCTCCGGCTCTGGCCGCTCTGAGTTTTGATCAATTTCTCATGCTCCCTGATTTGTCTTTGTAGGTGGTTCTGGATCGCGATTCCCAGGGACTCCGGGTCCAGGGATGCGCCGTACACTTCCCAGGTCATTCCCTGCTCGTCCCACACCACGTCCTTGACGCGCTTGGACTGTTTCAACTGAAGCTTGGATTCCGCTCCAAGCTGCTTCTTCTTCTCTCCTGGAGTGAGGCCCACTTGGGCGGCAGCCGCCGTCACGTTTAACTTCTGCTCCTTGAGGAACTCGCTGACCCGGCTGGGCCTGCGTGGGCTGGCTTTGACCGAGCGCGAAGGGGTCTTCTTGCCAGAACCCGGGCTGGACTCGCCCATGGCGTCGGAGGGCAGGCTCAGGCTGGTGGCTGTCTTGGGCTGTCTGTTTTCTTCCTGGTTCTTTCTAACCGGGGAGGGTGTGGGGCTCACAGCTGAGCCTGCGCCTCCACTTTCTTGACATTGGGGATTGAGCAGTCCGGTTTTGGCATCCAGGGCATCGGTGCCGGTAGGCTCTTGTTCTTTTACTATCTCAGGAGACCTTGCGCTTCCTTTGTTGGTGGGGTCCAAGCTCCCGGACTGGACAGCTTTGCTGGCAGGGCCACAGGAGTCGGACAGTTTGCAGTCTGGGTCTGTTTTGTGGCCATCTGTGGTTTGCGCTGCAAGCTCAGGTGGCTTGGTTTCGAATTTTCCCAGTGCGTGACTTGTTTCAGCTTGACTGCCTGCACCGATGGGAATCTCGTCCATGGGGCCAGCTTTCAGGGAGCTGGAATTAGCACCCGAGAGCTGGGGAGCGCTGGGTTCTTCCCTCCCTGGAGTCATTGCTGCTGACCCCCCATCATCTTTCCGCATATCCTGGGCGTTACTGGAGGCCACATTGACGGATGAGGCTTTAAGCACCTCACCCGGCTGGCTCCCTGGTCTACTTTCCCCCTGGCAAGCTGTGGAGACAGCTGCAGCTGCCCGAATGTGCACCTCTGGCATGATACCAAGGCACCGACCCGACTCCAGGGGGGCCGGCGTGCTGCCAGAGAGCTCCAACGTGTGGCTCCCAGCGCCACTGCCCTGGCAGATAACACACAGCTGCTCTTGTTCAGAACGCCCGGGAGCAGGGCCTTCCTTTAAGAACGCAGCCAGGATGCTGGGGCTGGTGGAGACCGATCTGCTCTCGACACTCGCCACTGCCTGCACCTCCACGTCTTGCAGAGCCCGGCTGGGGCCGGCCTTCGTCTCCCCTGCAGCTTGGTTGGTCATCGTGCTGGCTTCTTTGAACCTTGACGTCTGCTGTGGTGCCTTCTCTGGCTCTGGAGCATGTGCCGAACCTTCGCTGGCGAGGGCCGGTGGCGGAGGGGTCATGAAAGTTATGCCTTGGGGGTCAGAGGCAGCGACAGAGGGCTGCTTGTCCTCGGAACATCCATCTCCTCCAGCTGGAGGTTCACAGGACCTAGTCTCGGAGTCACAGGTGGCTCCCTGCCTCTCCCCTGCAGGTCCGCTTCCAGGAGAGTGAACCGAACTGGACGCCTTAGCAGCTGCCTTTGGAGACTGCAGCCTTCCCTGCGCTGTTTTTTGAGAAGGAAACTCACAGGGCGCGTGATCTTTGCTGCTACAGGTGTCTCCTGCGGGACAGCTTGGCTTCTCAGGTGGCTCCTCATTTGAGGTTCCCTGTGATCCCACCAGGGAATCTCCAGGTACCGATGAGGGGCTGGCACCGCACGGGATGGTCTGGCGCGCGTGCTGACTGGCCGGCATTGGAAACCGCGCGTGTGCAAGAGCCTTTCCTGCGGCGGGACTTGGGGCTGGCGCTGGGGGCTGGCTGCTCCCCGGCAGCTGGGGACAGGCAGGAGAGTTGAGCGCAGGAGGTGCTTTCTCCACTTCGTCGAAGACACCGGGGGAAGGCATGTCCGGCTGGGAGCCCTCATGCCCACGAGCCTGCATCAGGGGCTTGGCGGCTGCCGTGGGGCTGAGGTCTGCCTCCGCAGGGGCGCCTGCAAAGCCATTGGCGTTCTGACACGGGACAGCCGGGCGGGGCCGGGGCGAGGCCGTCCGCCCCTCTCCCAGATCCTCTTCTTTTCCAGCAGCTGCAATCAGAGACGTTTTAGCCGCCCTCAGAGGGTCAGGTACAGTCCCCATGGACTTCCTCTTCAGGAACACTCCAGAGCTCTTCCGGGAGCAATGTTCCCTCTGGGCTGCAATGGGAGCTCAGAGTCAGACCCAGTCAGGGACGGTTCTTCTGAAGATCCAACCTGCGAATCAAGGAAACAGGACCATTAATACGGTACATCATTTAAGGATAGAAAAATAGAGCAAATTGTCATTTTTATAAGATCTCTTGAACACAGTAAACCTTCCCTTCCCTTATCTGTTGATATAAGTGTAGAGCTTAAGAAGAAACATTTTGAAAAAAATATTCTAATTATACGAATATTATTTTGATATATTAGTTTCTGCTTACATCCCACTGCTGCCTGGCAAAGAGGTATTTAAAGTGTCTGCTTAAGTTTGATAACTACCTCAAAAGTTAGTTGTGTAATCTGATTTACCAGATAATCAGAAAATCCGGTAAAGCTACTGTCATTGAATCAATAAGTATTGAAATACCCCTCACCAGATATGTGAAATGGGGTATCTAGAAATAGATCTAAATATAAATGGGGACTTAATATATGACAAAAGACGCATTTCAATTTGGCAACAAAAGGATGGATTATTTAATGTAGGGGCTGGTAAAGTATTTATTCATCGGGAAGAAAAGAAAACTAGATCTTCTTCTTATACCAATTCCAAAAATAAATATTGGGTAGATTTAGATGGACTAAAAGTTAAGATGTAAACTAAATCACTAAATATTTAATAAATAAAAATCCTGTAAGACAATCTAGGAATCATAAATGTAATCTAGCGGAGCTAGGCTTCTTTGGACAAGGTAGACACTGTAAGAGAAAACATAAACACAGGTGACTAAATAAAATTCAAACCCTTTGCATGACCAAAGATACCGTAAAAATATAATAGATTTGAAAAAAAAAGTTTGCAACTCTAAAGGACAGGCAAAAATGTCTATAATATAGCAGGAGCTCTTAAAAATTTACAAGGAGACCAAATAATCCATTGGAAAAACGGATAAAGAATATGAGAACACCATTTGCAAGATAGGAAATCCAAATAACCAACAAGCTTATGAAATGATGATTAAATTCTTTTGTAGTCAAATACATGCAAATAAAGTATCAATGAGATTTTTCTTCACACCAAATGCACTTGCAAAAATTTAAAAAAATAAAAAAGACTTTGAACACTACAGCCTGGGAGACTTAGGAAAAGAAAGTACTTTTTTATTAATTGTAGGCACAAGTGTTTATTGTTATAGCTTTTCTAGGGAAGCAGTTTAGTTTTTAAAACTAAAAATACACATGTCCTTGACCCAGTGCTAACAACTCTACCAATAAAAATAAAAACCCCAGCATATGTGAATACAGATACAATTATGTTTATCGAAGTACTATTTATAGAGTCAAAAACTGGAAACAGACTGGTCCCTATGAATAGGGGGAATGGTAAAATAAATCATGACATAGCTCTACTGTAGAGTATTATGCAATCATTCAAGTAAATATCTAATTGACCTATAATTTTTCCCATGGCAGGGATTTCCCTAAGGTATGGTGGAATGAGAAAAGCAGGGTACAGAAAAGAGCATGTACATTTTCATATTTGTAAAACAATGACCTAAAACACTCCATATGTATACACACATACACATGCAGATATATTTGTGTATGATTGCATAAATTCTAAAAATATTTAGAATAGGACATATTAGGTGTTAAACAGAGGAAGAGTAATGAGCTGGAGACAAGGAGGGCAGGTGGAGGTACCCAAAGGTGGGAAAATGCTGAATTTTAAGAAATATATCTGATATGATTTAGGTAATATGCTTATATAAAATTATATCTGTGTTTATAGATAAACACTTTTTGGAAAGCATAACTAGACACTAGGTCACGTGAATAAAGCTATGGATCAGACATTAGTGGATGATTGTGTTTTAATATTGATCACTAATAGGCTGTGTTAGTGACTCCACATTAACTCCTTGGTAAAATGACTGGTATGATTTCCAAGAAAACTTCCAGCTCCAAAACTCAAGGATCCTACTTCTTTGCATGTGATGAATAAAAAAAATCAAGGGTACAATCTTAACCCTGGCTCCAAAGTGTCAAAAGAAGACAAAATCAAATCTAGTTGGACTCAGATTTTGAAAATACATTATTTTATCTTTTGGCTGATCTACTATCACATGAAATCTAATCCTAAATGGAACTTATTTTCTCCTCTAAGCCAGCTCTTCTTTCTAACTTCATTATTCATAGGAATGGGTTGAATATTTTCCCATCCATGATCTTGACGGCTTTCTGCTCATTCAAGCCACTTCTCTCCAGGTTTATGTTCCATTGCTTCCTAACTGAGTTTTCTGTTGCAAAATCACTTGCTTGCCCCAAGCCAGCCTTTCCCTCCCTTCTTTTGTACCTGTGTTCATTATACCTTTCCTTTCACTGTCTGCCCTCCTCACTCTCAAAAAGCCTACCGGTTCTTCAAGGCCCCACGTAAATCCCACTTCCTTTCTGAAGCCCTCTAAAGCTTTCAAGTCGTGAAGTCTCTCTGTTTTTTAAAACTGCTACAGGTTGGTCATCTGTGTCCTTAGTATTGTGCTTTTCATGCATTGCTTTTGTACCATTGTGATTGTATAAATGCCTCATTTCTCCAAAAATATCTCAAGCCCCAGGAGGAAAAGGGAGAAACTTATTAATCCTTTTCCGTTCATTCCACAGGGCACAGCGCTGGGTCCTGTGCATAAAAGTTGTTAATTGATCCTGTTTTCTTCCAAAATGGCCATTATTAAAGCTCTGTCAAACTTCAAACTAATAGGGGATTTTAATCCATGGCATGAAAGATTAATGAAAACAATTAAAAAAAAGAGTGTTATTCTTAGAAGAAAATGGCAATATCTTATCTATAGAACTTTATGTATCTGTAATCCAGGTTTAGACAATTAAAACCAAGAACACTGGACACCTGCTATGAAAAGCTGGAAGGTCTCATAAAGCCAGGAGGACAAACCTTTCCTGTGCTGTAAAGCGGGTGCCAAGAAACCTAGTTTGCCAAAGATGATCGTAAAACATAAACAGCTCAAAGTTCAGCAACTGAAAGTTAAAAGACTTTAGATGAAGATGACATCATAAAACTCTCAGAAGTCATTACGCTTTCTGCCATTTCTCCCACACAGCTGAATTGTGTTGGTTTAACTTTGAAAGGGTGTTTTCTTTCCTTCACTTTGTTAATAGAGGTTAAATTATCCATCAATTCAAGAATCAAGAACAAAAGCCCAAACTGCATGGCTTAACACCTGTAACTGGAAATCTCTTGATTTATTAGTAGGTAAGAAGTCAACACTACTCTCAAACCTATCTGCTGATGGAACTGTCACGGCATCTCCATGGGCCTAGAAGAGACTCACCCCTTCATTCTCCCCTCCCTTGTCTTACCTAATGGCAGAAATCTGGAGTCTCCAATAGGTAAAACTACTACGGCATTTTAAAAGTGTATTATAGTTACTTGGTGGTTTAGAATGAGGAGTATATTCTTTATCATCAGTCAGAGTCCATTATGATAAAATTTAATAATTTCTAAAAATAAGGTTGCAAACAGGTGGCCCAAGACTGGATTCCTTCAGTAGACGGGTGGGTATGCATCTCTGTGTGTGTCCTGCATGATTTTCCCTTCCCTTTCTTCTCTCCTTCCCTTCCCTTTCCCTCTTCCCTTCCCTTTCTTTTCCTTCTTTCTCTTCTTAATTGAAGAGATCCTTCATACAAATCTATTTAATAGATTTCTCCCTCCCTTCCAGGTAAAAATCAGACGGTTTGCATTTCCAGCTGGCAACACTAGGTGGCGCTGAGAAGGGCTTCCCACTTCACAGGCATGGACCCTCCCAGGCCCACTTCCTGCGTGCCCCACCCTGCTTCACTCCCTAAGGTTACTTAACCTCAGGTGCTGTGTGCAGTTGAGTTTGAGGACCTTGTTCTAAGAGTGCTGACAGAGTAGACTTCCCAGCCTGATTCTCAGTCCTCTGACGGCCGTCTGATGTACTTAAGAACGTGGACTCTGGGGCAGACTCCTTGGATTAGAATATCAGTTCCACAACCTACTCTAGCTCTGTGTGTTTAGGCAAGGAAATTAACCTCTTGGGTCTCCAGTTTAATCTGTAAGTTTAGGATAATAATAGCACTGCCTCACTGGGTTGTTGCCAGGAGTAGATTTGGCATTCAGAACTTATATGGTGCTTAATATATGTTGGCCTCCTTTGAGAGCCTCAATATCTAAACTTTGATCTGTGTTAAAGAAAAAATTATTCTGACACTTGTTAAAATGTTAAGAAGACTTCATTCAGGACTTTTGTGGTAGATGCCAAGACTATCACAGTAAGGTAAAGAGATTCGGGCTCAAATCCAAATACAACAAGGATAAGTAGAGATTTACAGTCAAGGAGCCAGTTGGAGGGAGGTGTCAGTGGACGGAAAATTTCTAAGAGGAGACATTGAAGGCAGCGGGATTCTTGCTAAACCACATAACGAAAATCTTGCTGAAGGCACAGTCGACCAAGGCAATCAGATATCGAGGATGGCGAATTCTCTCTAAACTGGCTTAGCAAGATTCTTGCTAAGACTGGACTCTGCAAAGGATGAACACAGAAACCCAAGGGTGAGACCTCATTGAGAAGAGGGCTCAGAGAAGCCCGACTAAAGTCTTTATCATGTGTACCAGCAAATAAGGATTTTCTTAAAAGACTCTTTGCAGCATTACACATTCTTTCTGAACTGGTCATAAATGGCACAGAAGCTAATGGTATCTCTACATGAGTTTGTCTTTGAGTGGGAACTGTACCCTTGATAGCAGATTCCTTTTGTACTTCTGTCCTTAAAATCGTGAGCAAAGATTTAAAGCCTTGTTCCAGCAATGGAGCAAGACTACGGGATAAACATGATCTACCTTCTACAGGGAAGGAAACTGAAGCCCAGAGGTTAAGTGGCCCACTCAAAGTGGAATACCTGTAATTCCTGTTGAACTGAATTCTAAGGGATGCTAATGCCCAGGCCCTTTCTATAATGCTTCCTTATTAACTGTAACTCCAAAAAGAAAATGAAAAGCAAAAATTAAAAAATATATATATGTATTTCCAGAAGAGAGGGAACCTTCTTTTTGCAAGTGGTTTGCAACCCAGGGGGCAGCCTATGTGGTATTAATACTGACTACAATGACATTCAGAACTGCACACCTTAGGAAAAGTCCAGCTTGTTGAAAGCTTGCATTGCCACCGCTTACTCTGAAAAGAACGGGTTCCACTACTATGCCACGCTGCCTATTTTCATAACAGACACCCACACTTAATAAGAAAGGCAGCAGGGAAACTCAGCCCTTTGTGACTTCCTCCAAAGCTGTGCTGGAGAGAAGAACATTAGCCAGAAAGCATGGAGAGAGGCTTGGCAGCCCCAGAGCAGCGGGACGCTGATGTATTTATTGCAGGTCACCGCCAACAGTTCTGTGGGCAGCGATTTCCTTCACCTGCTTCAGAACTGCTGCATTGCTAGAACACCGGCTCCAGGATGTCATGGTGTCTCTTTAGTGATTTTAGGAAAGTGTTACTGGGACCTTGGTGAGTACCCTGTCTCCAGCTCCCGGACAGCAGTTGTTAGTGCTCAGACAGCTCGTGCAAAGACCCTTAGAGAACAGCAATACAAAAGAGATTGCTAATCCTCAAGAAAAGGGTAAAGAAAAAAAAATGTCATCTGGCATCCTATTCAATCCAGTCTGACTTGCTCCCTTTAATCGGGAACCTTCGCCTAGATCATTTGCATTCTGAACCGAGCAGATCTCGCCAGTGCACGGTTTCAAGGAGCAGTGATTCAATCCCAGGAAACACCCACAGGCTGAGAAGAGCAGTTCCTTCTTTCTTTACAAAAATCATACCCTGGCACTAATAGCTGCCTGAAATGCACTTTTCAAAGATACTAGCTGAAAAAAAAAATGTGTTCTTCCCTTCAAACTGCGGCTACAGCAAATCAGAACAGCTGAAGAGAAAAGAAAGCTGCTTTGCCTGGTGCTGCTAACAGTGCCGTGTGGGCTTGCAATGCCAACAGTTACTTTAATAAAAGGCTCGTGAGAAATGAGCTGCAGCCTTCTCTCTATTCAGTTCTTCTTTTGTCCAACATTGTTCTAGAAAAATGCGCGCACACCCTGTTGTCTTACTGAATTCCACTGTAAGCAGGACTGGCCACAACCCAAGAGGTTAAAAAAAAGGGGCTCGAAGGGGCACAAAGACCCCAACTTTCCCCCCACCCCGCCTTTGTCAATCTGAACAGATGGCTTCTAAATTCACAACAGATTAGAATCCTACAGCACAGCGAGCACTGATTTCCTGCTTTCTCTGTTCCAGACGCTGTTCTGTATGTGAACTCATTTAATCCTCAGAACGACTCGATGAGGAGGGTCCTACCATGAGCTCTGCTTTGCAGGTCTGGAATCTGGAGGCAAGGTCACACGAGCAGTAAGTGGTGCAGACAAGATTCAAATCGAGACCAGCTCGCCCCTGAGTCGATTTTGTTAGTCACTTTTCCAGAGTGGAGAGAGAGAGACATTTTTTGTGGAGGCAAACTCAATGACTTGGGCAAGAAGCATCATCAGACAACAAGAGAAGCAACAGACAACTCGAGAAACATAATGGTACAGGAATGTGGAGCCTTCAAACCCTATTACTCACTCAGGCTAGTAAGGGTAAGTTAGGTGGTACAGAAATTCCTGCTCTTCATAATGATCCATCCAATTTGGACATTTTTAAAAGGCAACAAGCTCTTCGGAGAATGAGATGAAAACTAGGAACCCTCTAGAAACACACACACGTCTGCGGATCATTTTAGGGGTTCGTGCTCGGGATAGGGGAGGAAAAGTTCTTTTTCCTGATACCTTCCCAGGTTCACTGGCTGGGGCCTCTAAATTGGAATGACAAAAGACAGATTAGCAAAAGAAAAGCATACAGATGTATTTAATGTACGTTTTATGTGACACAGAAGCCTTCATAAGGAAATGAAGACCTGAAGACATGATTAAGCGTGAGCATTTTTATAACGGGCTTGATGAAGAGCAGAAGGTCATGGAAAAACGTGATAGAACAAAAGGGTGTGTGTAAATGAGTGGAAACTTAGCAAGGCCTGTTCTTCAGATTGCGCTTGGAGACCCTCTGGGTATAAGGAGGGCGCCTGGTACATGAGGGTCTTAGGACCTGCGTTGGGGACAAGGGGGAGGTCAGAGAGAGTCCTTCTTATACCTGCGATTTCTCAAATTCCACCGGCTTAAAATAGTCAAGATGCCAAAGCACTCTATTTTGGGGTAGCATATTCTGCGTCCTGTCATTGGAAATCTTTCCAAGACTACACATTAATATCCTTTTCTCGAAGGCATCAGAAAAACGACACAAAATGGAATTTGCCTGCTTCAAAGAGTTGTTCTGGAGCTCAGATGCAATAATAGACGTTGGACACTTAGCATCGTGCTTAGAAGATGACAGGCAACCATGAATTATTACTATTTTTAAACATTATTGTTTTGGCATAGTTTATTTGTGAAGGCAGAAATTATGCAATATATTTTTATAGAGAGTCCATCTTAAATGGTCCAACATTTAAACAAGTTTACTATATGTTCTTCCAAGCCCCAGTCTAAATACTATCATTTGAAAAAGTAACATTGAACTAACTTGAAAATTAACACAACAATGAGCTCTATTCTTTTTAGATCAGGTGGGAGGAAGAGACTTTTGTGTCCATTTTCAGCAAAAAATCATTTTTTTGAAAAAAATCTGAACTCTTCTCCAGAAAGGATGATTAAAATATATAGGTTTTGTTATTTTTACCTTCTCTAATCAAGCCGGGCTCTTATCATCATCTACTTGGTTTGCCTGACATACATTCAAATCTGAATGTTTTCTTCTACTGCAACTCAGCTTTGAAGGACTTCGATTGCAAGCTTATTTTAATTGCGAAGAGAATCCAACAGGATCTCCGGGCTAAGTGGTGGTTCAACAACAAGTTAATAGAAGCAAAATAGGCAGGCTTCATTTGCATGTTTTTGCATTTGCATTTTAAAATCCTGTGTTAGATATGCTCAAAGCTGCTCAGCCTCTCAATTTTCTGCAGGCTATATTTGGCACCAATAATATGCCATTCAGCTTCCCAAACCATTGTTCTTGTCCTTGCTGCATTCCTGTCTGGCTTTGCTGACCTCGCTGCCCTTTTCCCTGGCTGCCATACTCCACTCTCTCCCCCACCCCCAACCATCTGGTTCTCCTTAAAACCAGGCCTCCCCTCCGCCTGCTTTCCTTCTGGCCAAGGCATGTTCCAGGTGCAGCGGTGGACACCTAAGTGGGAGACCCCTGCCCCCGAAGCAGGCTGAATGCTCATTAGTGATTTCTGCTTTTAGCTCATGTCGGCCACCAGCAAGAAGTCTCTCCCTAGGTTCCTATGTTTGGGTCTTTAATCACATTGAACGATAGAAAAGTGTCCGGTGGCAATATTTGCTGTGAGGAATGGATATGGAAAGGGAGCTGTTCATGGAGGTGCTCTGCTGGGCCTCTTCTGCTCCCAGAGAACACAGACAAACCCAAGAAAGGCAAAGTTGTGAAGTCCATTCCTTGGGACTGGTAAGAAAAACCGAGTGTCTGGAGAATCTGGGGTCGGGATCTTCAGGTTTGGTCTGTGGGATGTGATTAAATAAAAGAGAGCTAATGAAAGGATCTGTCTCTCTCCTGCCTTCTAGTCTAAAAAACACTAAGTTAGGTATCATAAGTACATAAAAGTTCTGCTTTTTGCCTTTAAGGAGATTTCAGTCCATTTGAGGAGATAAGACAAATTCAATCAGAAGCCATAAGTGTGCAAGAGTGTATATAATGAAGTGGTTTAATCCTGTGGTAATAAACTATTTTGTAGACATTCAGATCAGGGAAAAGGCCAATGATTCTAATTCAACTGACGTTTCCAGGCACAACTGTGATGTAGGCTAGGGAAAGTTGCCCGTGTGAGTCGAAAGAAAAATGGACATTTGAAATTAAGAGAAAGGCGAATCAAGTAAGGGTGAAAAAAAATGGTCTTTGATTAAAAATAAAATAATCCCTTAAGTAATGGAGAGAATTAGGAAGTACTGTTGACATCCATTCATTCATTTAATAAGCTGAGTGCCTTCTTCGTGCCAGATATTCAGAATACAAATATCAATGAGATATATTCATGTTTCTGAGGAGCTCGCAGTTCCTGAAAATCATTAACTTCAATAAAATTAAAGTGTTGCAAAAGAAACAAAAGCCCCAAATGTACTATAGAAGCACAGAGGAGTTGTTATTAATATTTTATTCAGCATAGATCTTAGGTTACAGTGGAGAATCCTAAGCTTTGTAAGATGTATTTAATATGAGCAAAAGGAAATAGAAGCTTAGAGGATAGTTTTTTACCTTGGCAATACTGATATTTTGGACCAGATAATTCTGGTTGGGGAAGAGCACAAGGGAAAAGTGTCCTGTACATGGTAGGATTTTAGCAGCATGTCCTGTACATGGCCTCTACTCACTGGGCGCCAGTAGCACCCCTACTTCCAGTTGGGACAATCAAAAATGTCCCCAGAC
Organism: Avahi laniger; assembly: GCA_963575035.1. NCBI lineage: Eukaryota > Metazoa > Chordata > Mammalia > Primates > Indriidae > Avahi > Avahi laniger. The sequence goes on along the minus strand of CAUYSK010107835.1, from coordinate 13,917 downwards.
ATTGCCAAATGTCTCCTGAGGGTGGGGTCCAAATTGTCCCTGGTCGAAAACCACCGATCTAGGAAGTGAGTGTTCACCTTTGATAGAAAGAAATATCTTTAGAATGAGTACCTGTGAATTGATATAACAGAACTTATTCCAGCTGGATATGACTTAATGATATAATTTTCTGCTCTCAAGTCAGAGTGTGCTCCTCATCCTCTACCTGTGAGAATGCAAATTACTACAACTACCATAAAGAAAAAATTGGCGATATTTATCAAAAATAGCAGGTGATTTTGATGCAGCAATCCCACTTTAGGTACTAATGTTATGAGTAAAATAAATAAGTGTGCTAACTGATATATACACAAGGCTGTTCATTGCATGAAATAACAAAAGATTAGAAGCAATCTAAATGTCCATTAATAGGGAATTGGTTATAAAAATGATGGTGCTTCCATACAATGGAATACTAAAGCAGTCATCGTTAATAATGAGGAAGCTCTTTGAGAAATTGATACAAAACAATCCCTAAAATATATTCTTAAGTAAAATAACAACTAAAACAAAACAAAACCACAGCAATAATTTTTTAAAAAAATCAAGCTACAGAGCAGTATATTTGGTATGCTATCATTTGTATTCAAAAGAGAAAAACGAATATCTGTGCTTGCATATACATAAAATATTTCTGCAAGGATAAATAAGAAATTGCTATCAAAGCAGGGAAACTTGGTGCCTGAGGGATAGAAGGGTGGAAAACTCTTCACTCTCTATCCTTTTGTGCTTTTTGAATTTTAAACTATATCAATTTATTACCTATTCAAAAACAATAAAAAATTTAAAACCTGGTGCTCCTCACTCAGGCAAAACTGAACATGCATGCGCCCTGAAGCTTTTCTATCAGCGATGATGAATTTGTTCTAGTCTATTCTTCAACAGCCTTTCCATCTGCTCTTTGCTGTGCAAAGCGGTCAGCCTGGCCGTGTGGCTAAGGAAACCATAATTTCCTTATCCATCTTGGTTATCTAAAGTCTCCAAACTAAGCGATTCATTTTTCAAAGTCAACAGCTGAGAAATGCTTTTTAAAGTGATGTCTGTTAGGCCACAAAACAAAAGTTTACTTAAGTTACTTTTCCCAGACTCTCTGACTCCTGTTTATCAGTTGATTTCTTTTTTTCTTCCCACTTTCCTATTCCTGGTAGCTCCAGCAGTTGGTTTTCAAATCATATGTCCCTCAAACAATAAATCTGAAGATGACCTAAAGACAATCTCTGTGAAATTGGGTCAAAACATCAATGAAAGGGATTAAGAAAAAAAACGCATTTATTTTTATTTCGCTGTCTATATTTTGGGAATTAACTAAATGGCAAGATATAAAATTTAGAAAACATGTTTTAATTGCTAGTCATCAAATCCTCTTCTTTGGTCACTACCAGGTTTAACTGAATTTATCATATATAGCAACAGTGTGCTCTTATACTAATTGGAGTCATTTAGTCAATTCCAAAAACTTACCCTCCACTTGCTACTAACGTTATCTTTTTAAAAGAGACTTGCAAACATGCCATTTCTTTGTGCAAAACCATTTTAATGGTTCCCCATCCACCTGCAAAATAAGATGTATGTGTCTTTGCACAGTTTAAAAAGTGTTCTTCACTATCTGATCCATTTCCGTTTCAAGAATGGTATCTTTTCTCATTATCGTTTGCCAAACCCTGTGTGTTATTTAGTTATCTGACAGCAAGCTTTCAAGAAGGTTTATTGTCTTCATTTTACACTGAGAAAACCGAAATTCAGAGAAATCCAGCTCGCCAAAAGTGCACATTCAGTAAGTGGCAAAGGCGAAATGCAAAATCAAGTGAGTCTGATTCCTAAACTCATGTTCTTAAACGCTATTGTCTCCAAGCATAAAAAAATGGGAGGTAAAAACGTTTTCATGATGTATGTGGATAAAAGAAAATAAAAGCAAGGAGGGTAAATTTCAAAAGCAGGTTTTAAAAGGTAATTCCTCCCCAAGCCTTTTTCTGATGACATTAAACTAAAGCTATGGTTCCCAAGCCCCTGGCCATAGACTGGTACCTTCCATGGCCTGTTAGGAACCGGGCTGAAGCCACTCCCCACTACCCATTGTTCACATCACTGCCTAAGCCTGTCCCCAGTCCTGTCCTTGGAAAAATTGTCTTCCATGAAACTTAGGAACTGGGCTGCACAGCAAGAGGTGAACAGAAAAAATGAAGCTTCGCTTCCCTGCTGCTCACCTCCTGCTGCCAGCCCAGCTGCAGTTGCTCCCCATGGCCACCGCCGCTCCCTGTCCCCCAGCCACGGCCAACTCCTCATCTCCCCATCGCTTGCATCACTGCCTGAGCTCAAAACCCGTCCCTGGTGCCAAAAAGGTTGGGGACCGCTGAACCAAAGCAATGGGCCCATCTCCTCCTGCTGCAGTTTGTTTACTGTTTTACTGACTTCAGGGCACTTTGCACATTTTGCCTCTACTACAGTTTGGGTGTTTGTCCCCTCAAACCTCATGCTGGAATTTAATCCCCAATGTTGGAGGTGAGGCCTGGTGGGAGGTGTTTGTGTCATGGGGGTGGATCCCTCATGAATAGATTAAGCCCCTCCCTGGGGAAGGAAGGGGAGTGTATTCTTATTCTGTTAGTTCCCTTCAGAGCTGGTTGTTGAAAAGAGTCCAGCACCTTCCCCCCAACCTCTCTTTCCCTTGCTTCCTCTCTCGCCATGCGATCTCTGCACACGCAGCCTTCCCTTCCCCTTCTGCCCTGAGTGGAAGCAGCATGAAGCCCTCACCAGATACAGATGCTGGTGCCAGGTTTCTTGTACAGCTTGTAGAACCGTCAGCCAAGTGAACCTCTTTTCTTTATAAATTACCCAGCCTCTGGTATTCTTCTATAGCAATGCAAACACACTAAGAGAGCATCATACTTGGTTCTTTTTTTGCCCACCTTCTCTTCCCTGCATGGCTTGGGGAAGAGAATTCTAGGCAGAGGGCACAGCTAGTACAAAGGCTTCAGGCAGGACCTCGTGGGAAGAGTGAGCAGCTCAGAGTGGCAGCTGGATCTGAGTGAGTGAGGAGAGAAGAGGAGGAGGGGAGGAGGTAGAAGGTGGAAGGATCAGGCAGGGTTACTTTGGGTCTTTGTACACGTGTTACGTTCTCAATGAGATCCCTCCAGACCAAGCTATTGTTAAACTGTAAGTCCTTCGACTTCCACTCTCTGTCACTTCTGAAGCATGGATATACTTAATTATTATTATTATTTTTGTAACAGTAATCTCCTTCTAAAATACAAAAATATTTACACTCTTATTGTGAATATTGTATATCGACTGTCTTCCCCTGCCAGAATGCATTCTCCGAAGGGGCAACAATTTGTCTTTTCTTGCTCATTAACACCCGTCATACCTAGATCAGTGAACAGCCCACAGTTTCCTTCAGCAGATATGTGGTGAATGAGTGAACACTGCCTTTTTCATTTTAGCCTGCTTTCGCAGTAGGCTGCAGTTTCTACAATTTTCGCTTAGCTTTTACTAATTACATTTGAGGATAGATTTTTTTCCATCAGGACGCACATAGGTGAGGTAACCATACATCCCGGATATTTTGGAGATAATTGTAGTTCAAAATACTGAGTTATATTGCCACTCTAAGTATTCTTATACTATCCTCAATTTTCATTTAAGAAGATACAGTTTTAATATAAAGGGGATATGTATCATTGTTCTTTCTTTTTTTGGCTGGCTAATTTAGATAATAAAGACATCTCTAAAGACATCTCCTATGGAGATAGGAAATTTCTAATTCTATCCCTACATGGGGTACATCTTATCTGGGGACTTGGAAGTAACTGATTATAATACCTCTTTTTGTTTAAAATGCTTTGGAGGAAAATGTAATATATAAATAAATTTATAGAAAAATGTCAAAAATTAAACAATATTCTTTCAGATTTGTCTTTTTAATCTAGGGAATATTTGTAACTATATTTGCTCCTTGGATCCTTTCTGGAGCATTTGAAATTTTGTGATGAATTCACTGAGGTAATAGTGGCTAGGAACATACGTTAACACTGCAGATTACTAATGATTTGGTGTAAGGCTAAGTGTTAAAATGTTTCATTAGCAATAACATTTCAGCTAATGCTTATTTACGGTAGCATGAATTGTTGGACTGATCTTCCTTGCTTCTTTCCTTCCTTCTCTCTCTCCAACCTCTCTCTTTCTTACTGCTGGCATAGGTCTACTATAATTTATTTTCCAATATTTTATAATTATAAATATTTTATAATTATATAATATTTTATAATTGTCAATAATTTATAACATTTTAAAGCAAGAAACTAGATCAGTATGCTATTTTTCATTATTTATTTTGTAACAATGTGATATAGTTTGTAGCCAAAATGATAAGATAACAAAAATTTTTAAGACGCTTCCTAGGTGAAGCTGATGTATATGCAGAGTTAAAGCTCATTACATTATATAATACCACATTAAGGTAAATGAACACAAAACATCATATTTTTGGTTATTTAATTGGCAAAGATTAAAAATAACGTTCAGTGGTTGTAAGAGTGGGGTGAGGCTGGCATTCTCAGCCCTGCTTACGAGAGCACGAATTGGCCAATAGATTAAGGATGTTACAAATATCTGTGCCCCTTGAACCAATAATGCTGCCTCTGGGAATTGAGCCTAAGAGAGTAAACAAAATAGCTGGTAAGGGTTTATGAACAATGAAGTTCATTGTAGGGTTATACAGTAGACGCTCTCTGAATAACCTGCACCTACTGGGCTGGCTTTGCAATCCCAGTAGGACTCACTGAGGAGGCCGTGATGTGTGTAACCCCGGCAGCTGGGAGACCCCTCTCTGGCAGGTCTTCCCAGTTCTGTTCCTGCGTCTGATGCTGTATGAAGACCAAGAGTCAGTGGTTCTCCCTAAACTTATTCATGCCAGTTTTTCTTGTTCTTGTGACCACATAATTTGACTACAATTATATTACATAAAAAGGATGAAACATGAGTGCAAAAAGCATTTTTGTTTCCTTGAAACTAAGTTGAACGCTTTGGAAAAACTTGACAAAGGTGGGTTGCTGAAAAGAGTTGCTATTGAATTAAGGGTGAATGAGACAGCTGTAAAAGATAGGAAAATCGTCATAGACCCTTAACATTTTCCTTGTTAATTAGAATAGCTTCGCCTCACTGTGACAAAAATTGAAGTAGAAAAATATTCAGAGTCCATTATGAGTTTATGTAAGAAAAACAATGCCAAACTCCAATCAGTGGATCCATTCTCAAAGAAGACATCTGGCTCTGCATCAAATGGGTAGCGAATGATGCAAATTCAAATATTTTAAGTTGAAAGAAAAATCTTAGGAATATGTCATTTTATACTTTTTGCAATTCCTTATTTTTTTAATCTTTTAATTTTTTATTTCAGAGTATTACCCGGGTACAAACACTTTGGTTACATAAATTGTCTTTGCACCGCCCGACAAGTGTGCCCATCCCCCAGACAGCACGTACTGCATCCATTAGGTGTGGATTTATGCATCCCCTCTTCCCCTCTCCCACCTGCCTGACACCCTATGAATGTACTTCCCATATGTGCACATTAGTGTTGATCAATTAGTACCAGTTTGATGGTGAGTACATGTGGTGTTGTTTTTCCATTCTTGTGATATTTCACTTACATAAATGGGCTTCAGCTCCATTCAGGATAATACAACAGGTAGTTCACCATTTTTTATGGCTGAGTAGTACTCCATTGTATACATATACTGCATTTTGTTAATCCTCTCATTTATTTTATTATTATTATTTTTTTGAGACAGAGTCTCACTCTTTTGTCTGGGCTAGAGTGAGTGCCGTGGCGTCAGCCTAGCTCACAGCAACCTCAAACTCCTACGCTCAAGCAATCCTACTGCCTCAGCCTCTGGAGTAGCTGGGACTACAGGCATGTGCCACCATGCCCAGCTAATTTTTTCTGTATATTTTTAGTTGTCCAATTAATTTCTTTCTAATTTTAGTAGAGACGGGGTCTCGCTCTTGCTCGAGCTGGTTTCGAACTCCTGAGCTCAAATAATCCGCCCGTCTTGGCCTCCCAGAGAGCTAGGATTACAGGCGTGAGCCACCGCGCCCTGCCAATCCTCTCATTTATTGATGGGCACTTGGGTTGTTTCCACATCTTTGCAATTGTGAATTGTGCTGCTATAAATATTTGGGTGCAGATACCTTTTTGATAGAACATGTTTTTTTCTTTTGGGTAAATACCCAGTAGTGGGATTGCTGGATCAAAATGGTAGTTCTATTTTTAGTTCTTTGCGGCATCTCCATACTACTTTTCCATGGAGGTTCTACTAGTTTGCAGTCCCATCAGCAGTGTATGAGTGTTCCTTTCTCTCCACATTCATGCCAATGTTTGCTGTTTTGGGAATTTTTGATAAAAGCCATTCTCACTGGAGTTAAGTGATATCTCATTGTGGTTTTGACTTGCATTTCCCTGATGATTAGAGATGTCAAGCATTTGTTCATATATTTCTTGGCCGTTAGTCTATCTTCTTTTGAAAAGATTCTGTTCACATCCTTTGCCCACTTTTTAATGGGGTTGCTTGTTTTATCAGCCCTTTATCAGATGCATAGCATGCAAATATTTTTTCATTTTTAATAAATTTTGATAAATTATATCAATAAGTTGTAGTGATGCTTTAGGCTGCAAGGAATATATATATAATATAATAGGAAGAGAAAATATATATATAGAAAAAATATTAGAAAGAAGTGTATTAAAATATTAGTGGGTTAATATGTGGTAGGTTTATGGGTTATTTTTAAAACTTTATTCTTTTGTATTTGAAAAACCCTGAACACATAGCATTAATTCAACTGTGTTAAATGTAGCCAAAAAAAAAAAAATAGTAAAGAAGAGTAAGACTGGAGAAATGAGATTACTACCAAATGGAACCCCATAACCCAGAGGTTTCCCATTTTGTAATCCATGTTAAATCTTTGAGTTTCCCATTGTAAGAATATTTACATTGCAAAATTGGGAAGGGTGTTCTTCTTTGCAAGCGCACTTTTAGATTTTGTTCTATCTCAATACGCTCTCTGGGTTTTCTGATATTATACCAGTTCTGTACTTTGTATGAACCAGTGCTGCACATGAGTACCAAGTCTATAATAAGACAGTACTGGATATCTGGGAAGAAAGATGGGATTAAACCTGTCCAGCCCAGGCATTTTTATACATTGCTGCTTCATGGTACTTAGCCAGCTTTAGAAGGTTTTCTATCACCTTGACATGGTGGCTCTGGTTCAACAGCATTAAAATGCCTTTTCTAGGATTTTTTTATTCCTGTGCCTCAGTGGTCCTTAACATTCTTTCCTATCTGGGCCCCAGTTAGTCTCTGGCTTCTGGTGTAAGCCATATTGGGAAGTATTATCTCTTCTTTCTGTTGCTTAATGTCTAGAAGTACTACATGCATTTGAGTTGGACCTTCAATGGCAGGGAAGATTTCAACTGTACAGGAGGGAAGACTTCAGAGGTCCCCACACAAAGAAAGGTGGAGACATGGGTGGGGGGAATATACCATTTATTCAGGAAAGAGTGGGTTGTTCTGAAAGCTTACATATAGTATACCATAATCATGGCTAGCACTAAAAATATTTATCATCTAGTACACACCTAGATGTGCCTTACTCATCAGGTTGGATGCTGTACGTAAAACCGCTGATACTGGTAGTTACACAAAGGCGACTACTATTGGGAGATAAAAGTGGACACGTTAGATAGAGTGAAACTAGGAAGCCTTAACAGATCTGCTAACAAATTTGGGCTTTTTGGTAGGCAGGAGGAAGCTACCAGAGGTTTTCCTACAGGCTAGGGAAACAATTAGGAGGCTTACAAAGGAAGCAGATTTAAAGTTGCACTGCTTAGCAGAGAAGAATCTAAAGGTAGAGAGGCTATTCCCACACAAGAGGTAAGGAGGAAACCATCAATGTCATTAATAACAGTATAAACAGAGGTGGCACTGGCAGCAATTAATGACTGGTGGTATGTAGGAACAAGGCTAGGGACAGGATCAAAGATGATTCCAAGATTTTAAAGCAGAATGATTAGGAGAATGTTGGAGAAACTGCAAAAATGATTCAAACAAAGGAACAAGTCTAGACTAGAAGACACTTGTGGGTGGCCACACCAAAGGTGGATGCAAGGCATGGGTGGGGGAAATTTAGCTACTCCCATCTCTGCAATCCTTCCCCATGGCCCAGAGACTCACTCCAAATAAATACACGGTCCCGTAAAAACAGTGGACTCGCTATGCAGCCTCTCCTTCCAATTAGGTTGGTCCTGCAATTCCCTTTTATGTAAAAATTCTGGAGCCACCACTGAAGTCTGTAAGTGGTGAATGATGGAAATACCTGCACCAATTGTGTGGCAGAACTGGCTCTCATAGCTGATTGTGTTCATCTCTTTCCGACTCCGTGATCAGTGACATCATGCGGGTAGCTTGAAATTGGCCATGATGGGAATATTTACACCACAGGAATTGGCAAACTCCCAGCATTTTTTCCACAGAAAGCCAGTTGATAAATTTTATACCTCTCTTAAGGAACTGGTTATGAAAGAAAAGAAAAAGTGACGTTTTACATAAGCCCTCGAATGATTATTAAGGTAGATTTTAAAACTATCAGTTGAGAGGAAAAAAAGGAGAGGCGCGTATGATTTTGAGGTATGATTGATACAAGATTATCAAGGTTCACAGAAAGTGAAATAGCAGGATTTGTTCCCATCCAGAAGGGATCGCTAAACATTTCTAGGTTGGTTATTGGTTCCTTGAGGGAAAATTTTCTTTCGATTTTTTAACATGCTCACTGCCACATTAGAAAAAATAATTTTCCCTGGGGCCACAGTGTTTTATCATGAAAACAGAATAAAAACTTTGAAAACAAAATGATCCTTTCTAATTTAATGAAAAATTTATTTATTTTTATTGTTTTCTATATGTGAATTACATGCAACACAATCCATGCTTTTAGAATTAAATTGTCAATATTAACTGTAATAATAAGAACGTCAACAAGTAAGGTTTTCATGAACCAACTGCCTGATTTTGCTTCACGAGACCCTGGGCTCAGAACTTGCATGAGTTAAATACAACTCACATGGCAGTTAATGTGTTAGACAATATTTAATATCTGGCATAAATTATATTTTTCAGAAATGACCATTGTTTCTGCTTCTCATTCTTCCCGTTGGAATGGTCCTGCTGGATTTCCTCTACAAATTAGATCACTGCATCAACTGAGCAATAATGAATTTTTTCAGCAGGCTAGCCCGCTGAATGCGTGAAACAATTATTAAAGAGACAGCAAATCACCACTATAGCATATCCTTAAACTTCTCCTTCAGGGAACATTTTCAGAGCTAGATCTACGTTATAATATCCACCCCTCCCACTCTACAAACCCCATCTGGCCAGTCTTTCTCCTAGCCTCTTTCAAAAGGCTAGTGTATTTTTTATTCAATCTTTTCATAATGAATCGTGTCTAAGGCTTAATCCCTCAACTGTGAAATTCATTACAGAAATCATTCACCAGAGCAGACAGGATACAAGAGATGATTATGTCTAAATGACATTTGAGTTGGATGAAGGTTAAGATACTCATTAATTAGAACCATATTCTCCTATACAGGACAAAATGTGGTTCCTCAAGCCTACTCAAGTGTTGAGAAAAACCTGTAGATTGTGCAACAGGAATTCCCATTTTATTCTCAAGAAAATGATTGGGCATTACAAAATAATTCAATCTCTTACTATGTGCTTTGAGACATAAATGGTGCTCAAAAATGTTTGTGGAAAGAATAGAATATTTTCCTGTCGTAGTACGGTTCCATTACAATAAGCTTTAAATCAAATATTTAAGGAACTAAGAGAATAAATGTCCCTGTGATTGAAAATATTGCCTTAGAATTGTCCGATTAATTTACTCAATCAATAACATGTAAATCTTGCACATTTATTAATTTTCTTAGTCAGCTTGGGTATCTTCAATTCTCATTTGAGGAGAAAATATTTAGCAAGACCTGTCAATTCATTACCATTTTAAAGTTACCAAAACAGAATACATGGTGATGTTAAAAAGTATAAAGGAAGTGAGGAAAGAGAGGTGATAAATTTATTCACTGTAAAAAGGGCAAAGGAAATAGGAAAAATAAAGATAAAAGAGCTTCCCTTTATCTGATGGTGATATAGCTTCTCAGGGATGAAGAAAGTGTATTAATATTGTTGACCTCTGAGGTCTATCTAAAACCTGGTGACTAAGTAAGTCTCCCTCCAATTCTCTTATATGCCAAGAAAATAAAGGTGAGTTAACTAAAATTGAATAACTTATCTGAGTTGCTAGACAAATGTAGTACCTTTCTGAGTTTGGAAATAGAAATGACCCATCTATTTCTTATTCTTTTTCCTATATGTATTTTACCATATTTAACATTTTAACTTTTTTTGTTATGAAACCCTTCCTATAAATTTCATGTACCAAGATATACATAGGAGAGACAATAACGAATTAGACATTTTATAAAAGGCCAAGTGAATGAAAGAAAACAAGAAGTACTATGTAGAACTTGGAACTGGTATAGCCTAGAAGGAAAGACATGCATTGTGGAAGGGCTGATTGAGGGAGAAGATATTCCAAAGGCTACAGTGCCCAGGGATAGGCACAGTGGTCAGGCTGTAAAGCAGGAGGGTCTGATGATGTTATGAATACATCGTGTCGACTGTGGAAAGCTGACTACTGGCCTGAAGATTGGACCTATATCTTAGTGGAAAGGCTGTAAAAATTAGGTTTCTAATAAAACACTGCAGGAAAGAGGTGGAAAGAGGGAGACAGTGAAGTCACAAAATGGCAATTGCTGGAGTTGGGTGTTGAGTGGAATCTACACTCTACCGCATCACACACATTTCCTTTGGGGGTTTCATGATCAGTCACACCAATATGGCAGTAGTGATTATCACTGCACTTACTAGTTTAGGATTTATAAAAATGCAATTTTCTTTCTATGAATACATTCTCAATCACTTTTTGAGCATTCAACTCAGACTTCCAATTCCCTTGAATTTGTTTGGTACTTTTCCGACGGTATGTTTTTAATTGTTTCACAATGATTGTGGTTAATGGAACTTCCTCTTCAATGGAATATTTGGAATGTCACAGACTTTCTCTGTCAATCAGCTGTAATAGTAGATTTCAAGCTTTTTTGACACAATACAGTGTAAAAAAATTTATATAACAACCCAGTACGCATTCATATCCAACTGCTATTTCACCAAAATCAAATGTTAATAGAAACAACACTACTGATATTTTTGATTCAATTCTATTCTATTTAGAATGCTGACTGAAAATCACCAAATGGATAACCGTGGTGACCCACAGATTGAAAACAGCAAGCTTAACTCAGAGCTCCACGTGAGCAGGGCACCATGTGATCAGCTTGGGCTCTCTGGTACTGAGCACAGAATCTAGCACATAGAGCTTTAGAAATGTTGCAAACAAGAAAGAAGGAGTGAATCACATCTATTTGATAATCACTTATTTTTCTGGATTTGAGAAACAGTTGGTAAATTCATTGCATGGCAATCTCACTCAGTTTGTGCCATCTGCAAATTCAGTAAATTTGTTTCCCAGTCCCAAATGCAAGTGAATTGATAATCCCAGTAACGGCATTAATCCAATCATTGCCAAAAATTGGAGATTAAGTCTACAAATTGAGGTTTCAGTCTATAAATTGAGGTTTAAATCTCCCGAAAGTGATACTCCTACCAAAGCAGAATATTACTTTGATTTAGGGAATTTTAACAAGCTGCAAGGAAAGTTAATCTGGAGTAGAACAGATTGATAGCAATAGGGCCTCCTCGCCACTCCCACCTCTGCAATTGCTAGAACATATATTACACCAACTTTAAAAAACATGCATAATGACTACAGAAACACTTTCTTACAGACTCTCTCTTCTAGCAAGAAAATCTATGCGACACACCCTGCAATGACCTGTGTCTGTAACATCTATGACTTAATGTGTTACATAGGTTCTTCTTTCCAGTTGGCAGATCTTTCTTGGTGCTTTGTCCAATTGCAGTGTAATTTGGTTCAACTCATTAAAGACTAATAGACGCTGAGGATACAAAATGAATAAGCACGAACTCTACCCAGAAGAAGAGCATTATGAAGTAAGAGAGAAAGCTGTCTAAACAAATGGTAATTACAGACTGGGAAAGGCGGACAACGAGAGGATGAGACAAAGGGGGGAATGGTCCTTGACCAAGTCAGACAGAGACCCTGTCCAATGGGTGGGGGTCGTTTCCCTCCAGCAGCGCACTGAATAAATGACTGGTGATTGAAGAGAAAATAACCCCCAAGTGCTTTTTAAATGTTTTGCTGTCAAAGTGAAGTATGCTTGCGTTCAGTTTTGCTTGTTGAAATGCAATTGACTGATTCTTGTCTCTTAAAATGAAACGTTTACTTTTGCCTGTTGTTGCTCTCCTTATTAAGGTGTGGGATAACAGCAAGAAAGCTGATTGTCTACTTCAAGGTTCTCAAAGTACAGTCCGTGGGGGTTTTTGGGGGCCCCAGAGTCTCTTTGCAGGGGCCCGGGAGGTCAGAATTTCTTTTACCATAGTACTGAAAAGTTACCTGCCTTTTCGACTATGTTGGTATTTGCACTGATAGTGGAAAAGGGTAGTTATTTGATAGTTATCATGCTGGTGTTCACACTGTCCTGGAAAGCATTTCCAAAAGAAATTTTGCAGGAAGGCAGCAAGGGGCAGCAGGAAAAACACTGTTATTTACAAGACGCAGACTTGATCTTTTGGAGCTGTTGGCTTAGATCAGTGGATCCCAAATTTAGCTGCACATTGGAATGATCTGGAAAGTTTTTTAAAAAATTACAGAGTTATGTGTTCCCCCGACTCTACAGAATCAATCTATGTGTTAATTAGGTAGGATCAGCTCCATATAGAAGCCAGCTAAGATGGAAGTGGGGTTTATACCCTTACCTGGAATTTCAGGTGATCAAGGTGGGCCTTTTGCCTGGCTAAGAGGCCATCCCTCCTGTCAAAGGGACTTCCCACAGACTGGGTCAAAATTTTCTTCAGAAAGCTAATCTGGTTCTGCTCCTGATGGTCTAGGCTACAATGCATGGCTGCAATGGTTTAATCTTGGAAAAAAGGTTTTACCACCCACTGCAGACACAATCTCAATAAAACCATGGAATATCCAACCTGAGGCACTGTAACCATCTAGTGGGCGCAGCCTCAGGTGACTTAGTCAGTTGGCTTCCCCTCAGCAATGTACTTCCTGGGTTCACTCTCTCTCTCACCTGCCAAGCAGTGCATTGGCTCTCCCTTAACCCCCAACCACCCCGGCAGTGCCTGCTGCCCGGATGGGAATCGGAGAGTTGGCAGTGGGCAACGGAGTGGGGCATTGGGATGTAAGGAGCTGGGGTGGGTGCAGCTCCTGAGGAATCAAGGTCAAGGACGAGGCAGAGATGGAGACCTCCTGGGATGATGCTCCGAGTGGGGAAGGGTAGGAAGGACTCCGTATGTCAGCGATTACTTCTGTCCCAATCCCTTGTCTTTCCAGTACTGCCTGTCTTCCTGACAACCTTTCATAGGTAATTAGATTGCAATTAAGATGGGTGAGTGAAGACCAGGTGGCTGCTGTCCTGAACCCTGGTGATGGTCAGTTACTGACAGATAAATATGAGTGGGTGTGGATGGCTGGCGTTTTGTACTAGACATGATCCCTAATGTGGCCAGAGGGGCGTAAGCCTCTTTGGCAAGTGCCAAGTCCTGTTGGCTTCCATGTTTCCCAGGGACCAAGGCAAACTACGTTCCCAAGCAATTAGGCAAACTCATGTGT
>CAUYSK010107833.1:0-20368 GCA_963575035.1 Avahi laniger | reverse complement strand
GGGACTACAGGCATGCGCCACCATGCCTGGCTAATTTTTTTGATATATTTTTAGTTGTCCAATTAATTTCTTTCTAATTTTAGTAGAGACGGGGTCTCGCTCTTGCTCAGGCTGATTTCGAACTCCTGAGCTCAAACAATCTGCTCGCCTCGGCCTCCCAGAGTGCTAGGATCACAGGCGTGAGCCACCGCGCCCGGCCTATTCTTACTCTTTTTATGAAAAAATGGTAAGTCATGATGAGAAAATGGAGACAACAAGGATTAACTGATCATTTTAGAATTTTGGATGGAATGAGGAGAAAAAGTTTGAGATGCAAAGTCAGGGGGATTTGAACTTGTTTATAGGACAGTAGTTCTTAAACTTGAGTGTGTTTCATAATCACCTCGAGGGCTTGTTAGACCACAGATGGCTGGGTTGCATGTCTAGAGCTTCTGATTCACTGGGTCTGGGTGGGGCAGGAAAATTTGCCTTTCTAACACATTCCCACGTGATGCTAATGCTGTTGGGACCTCACTCTGAGGACCATTGTTATAGGATAAGGCAGAATTGGCAAAATATGGCTGACTGCCTGTTTTTGTATCACTCGTGAGCTAAACATGGTTTATTACATTTTTACATGGTTGAAAAAAATATTTTGTTCATATGAAATATTAAATTCAAATTTCATTGTCCATAAATAAAGTTTTAATGGATCATAGCCACACTTATTATGTATTGTCTACGGCTGTTTTCATGCTATGTAACAGCAGAGTTGAATAGTCGTGAGAGACATAGTATGACCCACAAAGCCTAAAACATTTACTAATATTTACTAATATTTCTGGTCCTTTACAGAAAAAGTTTGATGCCCTCTGGGCTAAGGTGATGGAGCTAGTTGAGATGGAGAGGTTAGTAATACAGGAGAGAGGTAATTAACTGAAGGGACATCATTCTCTACGGGGTAAGGGAATGCAATTAAGAAAGGGATATCTCATCCTTCAACACTCTTATAACTCAGTAATAAGACAAACAACTCGATCTTTAAAAATGGGCAAAAGATTTGAATAGACAGTTTACCAAAGAATATATAAAATGGGAAATGAGCATTTCTTTTCAGAAATGAAAAGATGCTCAACACTTTCATTCATTAGGAAAATGCAAATTAAAACCACAAAGGGATATCACTACACACCCACTAGAATGACTAAAATAGAAAAGACAGACAATAAAAAGTGTTGGTGAGGACCTAGAGAAATTGGAAGCCTCATACATTTCTGTTAGAAATGAAAAATCATGCAGTCAATTGGGAAACAGTTTGGCAGGTTTTTAAAAAGGAACTTACCATAGGAATCTACCCAAGAGAAATGAAGCACATATCCACACAAAGTCTTATAGAAGAATTTTCCCAGGAGCCTTTTTATAATTGCCAATACCTGGAAACAATCCAAATGTCCATCAACTGGTGGATGGATGAACAACATGTGTTATGCGCATACCATGAGATGCTACTCAGCAATAAAAAGGAACAAAGCATTGATACACATGACATTGTTCATCCTCAAAAAAATTGTGCTAAATAAAACAAGTCAGACACAGAAGTCTGCATAGTGTATGACTTCATTTATATGAAATTTCTAGAAAAGCAAAACTATTGAGATAGAAATCAGATTAGTGGTTGCCCTGGGCTGGTGGTGGGAACAAACAGGCGCAAATGAACTTTTCTGGGTGATTGTAGTGATGGTTGCACAACTGTGTAAATTTATTAAAACTCGTGAAATTTAGGCTTAAAATGGGTGATTGTTATAAAATTCCTCTGTAGTACTTTTTAAATTTTAGAAACATAAATCGAATCACGTCACCTTTTTGTTTACAACACTTAGGTACAATCTTCAGTCTTTACCATGGTCTATAAGGTCTTAATTTATTTGGTGTATTTGGCTTTGACTCTTCAGAATCGTCCCCTGACCATCTCCTTGCCCACCAGGGCATACTCTGAGCAATGTGATATACTGCCTTTGCCTCAAGGAGTTCTTACCTCCTGTCCTTCTGCCTGGAATAACCTTAATTCTCCACTATTTATCTGGATAGCTTTGACTCATCCTTTATGTCTCAGTTTAAGGTTCACTTTCTCAGAGATCTTTCTTGACACGCCCCTTCACAGTTTGAATTAGGTCACTCATTCTCTCACTGGACTGTTCCTTCAAAGTGCTTTTCAGAATCCATAATTATACATTTATTTTGGGACGATTTGTTTAATTTCCATCTTTCCATTTGAGTGTAAGCTCTATGAGGGGAGGGACCACGCCTATTTTATATATTTATTTTCAGTAGGTATCTTCCGAAAGTTAATTGGTTTGTACAAAATAAACAAGCAGGTAAATTCATTAAATTACCCAGGATTATAGACTAACATCGGAATATCTGGAAGGTTCATCTCAAAGTGTACTGGAAAAATGAAAATAAAAGCACGTCATTGAATTTTTTTCCTTTCTTTTAATAGTTGGGCAATTGGTAATATGAGCTTAGAGAATCTTCTAGGCCAAAGATATTGCAGGCAAGCTCTGTGGTATAGAAGTTTGGGTTCTCAGAGTTGTCCAAATGTTTCTGTATACATTAGCAGAATTGATTGTCAAAGTGTGAGAGAAACTTCGTTCATTGATCACTTATTTCTAGGGCGCCAAGCTCTTGCCAAAATTGCATTTGAGAGGAGTAATATTCAGGGAGGATTTCTAAAGGACGACCCCCAGTCCTTCCAGAACATCGCGTACCTGCTTACTTGTGCTGGGCTATTTAGGCTCCTTCTAGAATTGCTTTTAGGGATTTGTGCCATCAGTTAAAACACAGAACAACAAGACATACTGCTGCTGAATGTATTGCATATCACCCAGTGCTCTCTTTACGAAAACCCATGGTCTCTTAAAAGCTCCTGTCTTGAATATCCAGCTACCTACTGGGCACCTATCTCCATTTGGATGCAGTACTAGGGACAAGAATAAGCAAGGTGACTGAGCTTAACATTTATACATAGAATCCTTTTCTATTAGAGTTGGCAGGAATGAGTGGCTTACAATTTTTTGGCAGGGTATCATTTTTCCCAATAAAATATTAGTAGGTACCCCAATATGTTAAAAAAAAAAAAAGCAGAAGTGTGGGTCTAGTTGGGGAAAGCCATGCGTTAGTTTTTCTTCCCATTCAAGTATCCTTGGTCCCTTCAGGTAGCATCTAAGATAACAGGTGACTTAAGAACCACTGGTCTAGTCCAATTCCTCCATCTGGGACAGTTGTGTCCCCTGCTGAGAAACAGAAGCACACAACTCATCTAATAACACGTAGACGTTTGTAAATGACTCCTCAGAAAGATACAGTGGATAATTTCATCAAATACCTAGAGGGATATTAATACAGCCCACAGTGATAGCAGGCTGATGGGGATGAACATAGTACTCCAGCAGGACCAGCTGATGTTCCGTGGGGATCACTCCAGGTAATCCTGCCTCCTGGAGGGCGACTTTTAAAAGCGTCTTTAAAACTGGGTCAATAGGGGGAGCTGTTTGCTAATATCCATGTGCTTTGGGTGGCGCTTCTCAAACCTTCTGGCGGGACTATTAAGGTATTAGTAAAGTCTGTGCAGCCCTGGGCAGTGAGCAAAAGTACTTCCGTGGGACTTGAGAACAGATGGAAATAAAGCCCCAAACTGGCCTAATTTCTTTGAAGTCTCCTGATTTACTTTAAAACTTAATGCAAATACTGTATTCTGTTTCATAAAATATCCACATTTCTGCTTACCCCCGTATTATGCTGAAAAATAAATAAATAAAACATTTTAAAAAAAGAAATCAAATTTACTCTCAAAAGATGATGATTTAATTTAGCTAAAGTGCCTTGATTGTTCATCTATGCTGTAATGCAGCATTTCAGGACCAGACCACGGCTCAAAGGGCTCCGGTGTCCTGCGCCGGATGCCCCAGAATGCTTTGGGATGGTGGTTGGCTGGTTTTCTCTTTCAGGTTGGCGGCTGGTTTTCTCTTTCAGGTTGGTGATGTTCTCAAGGGTTATTGAGAATGGTTTATCCTTCCACATGACCTAGAGGCCTCTGCTGTTCTGGTTGGAGTTTCTGCCTCTCTCTGTCTTCCTTCTTGGTTGCTCCTCTTCTCTGCTTTGGGCTATTATTGCATTTGCTGCTGCTGGTGATTCATTACATTTGACTTTTTTTTTTTTTTTTTTTTGAGACAGAATCTCACTTTGTTGCTTGAGTTAGAGTGTAGTGGTGTCATTGTAGTTCACTGCAACCTCAAACTCCTGGGCTCAAGTGATTCTTCTGCCTCAGCCTCCCGAGTAGCTGGGACTACAGGCTCACGCCACCATGCCCAGCTAATTTTTATATTTTTTTATAGAGACGGAGGTGGGGGTGGGTGGGAGGGTCCTAGGGGGGTCTCCTTCTTGCTTAGGCTGCTCTCGAACTCCTGGCCGCATGCAGTCCTCCCTCCTTGGCCTCCCAGAGTGCTAGAATTACAGGCACTAACCACCACACCAGACCACATTTGACTTTGTGAACTATTGCTTACCTGCCAGATACCTGAAAATTAATTGAGGGTGGTCAAGGGAGGCCATATTGCCTGGTACAAGTACAATGAGTTCCAGTGAACTCTATGCATTTATAGAGGGGGGTATAGTTCTGTTTCTCTCCTACAGAGTGGATGGTGGATGCTTTTATTACTATCCCCATGGGAACTCATGAGTCACCTTGAACACTGATTGTGAGCTCAACTCGAAGAGGTTGATGTGTTAGCACATGTATGCATATGTCCAGTCTAAGAAAATAAGAAAATGTTTTGAGCTTCATTTATTTCCTCTTAACTTATTGTATGTCTTACTATTAAACTAGAATGTGCAATATGTGAAGCTTAGTCTTTTTTTTTTTTTTAATGATTTCTCCTCCACTTGAAGAATTTCCTTTTTAGGAGATAAATTTTCAGAAATTGCATAACAGAAATCTAATTATAATGCTGAGCTTTGAACACATTTTAATATTGCGCAAGAGACTTTTACAGCTGGTTTATTTTTAATTTCCTTGAATGACCTTGCAAAATATGGTTTGCCTCATTATCCTTCTTAATATTGCATTATTTCATTTAAACTATAATTTTATGTTTAAATATATGAATTCTGTGATAAGTAATAGAAGATAAAATCACTTTAATAATACTTTAAAGATGTTATGGGATCATGGGTCATCCTTAGGAACTGTGTTTTCAGCCGGGGAGGTGACAAGGCTCATCGTGGCTGCTCTGAAAGAAACTGCTTCAGCTTCAGCTTGAACCATGAATGCTCATAAAGGTCCAAGCCCAGGCCTAGACTGAATTTTCAAATTGTTTTTTGAGACAGAGTCTCACTGTGTTGCCCAGGCTAGAGTGCCATGGTGTCAGCCTAGCTCACAGCAACCTCAAACTCCTGGGCTCAAGTGATCCTCCTGCCTCAGCCTCCCATATTGCTAGAATTACAGACGTGAGCCACTGTGCCCGGCCTGAATTTTCTAATTACTCCTCCTCATGGACTGTACACATAGCAGGCAGCCTGCTGCACTTGACTGGTCCTTCCCTGTCTGCGAAACCTGATCAGAAATACTTGATCGGCAAGGGTCAAACTAGGCCTGGGCTGAGTTTATCTAAGCATATCTCAATTTCTCCATTTCAGAAAGGATTCTTGGAATTGGATCCTAAGCTGCTTTGTAAGTTTAGGTTGGCAGCATATAGCCTGCAGGTCAAACTTTGTTCATACTTGTGCCGTATGGTTGAAATTGCAAAAATGCCAGAAAGAATTCTGCAGTGCTAGATGACACATTTAAAAAATCTCATGAATGTGGTGATTTACCCTCACCTGTTTACGCAGGTTCTTGCATGCATACCTAATTGACCTCTCATGCAAATTGTTATTATTTTTCTCATGTCAGATGGGTAATGTGCCCACATCGTAAAAGTTTGAGGGAGGCACATCACACACACCTGATCATCATGCTTGTGAACTATTATGTTAATACACAAGGATCTCATACAAATTATTATTTTCTCTTTTCTTTTTCTGCTGCCTCCCACCTCCCCTTATACAAATTATTTTTACTTAAACCTTTCACTTCTTCTCTCTCAGATCTGTATATATGAAAGCCTGTATCAGGAGATATGAATAGGGAGACCTCTTAGATTCTTAATTAATAGTAATAGTACCTCCTTACATTTGAATCAATTTCATATTTTAAAATCCACTCTCAGAAAAAAATCTATCTTTTATTTAAATGATTATTTGTTTATTTAGTTTAGAGATAGAGTTTTGCTCTGTTACCCCAGGCTAGGGTGCAGTGACCTGATCATAGGTCACTGCAACCTCAAATTCCTGGGCTCAAGCGATCCTCCCACATCAGCCTCTTGAGTAGCTAGAACTATAGACATGCACCACCACGTCTGGCTAATTTTTAAATTTTTTTTTTGCAGAGTTGGGGTCTCTCTGTGTTGCCCAGGCTGATCTTGAACTCCTGGCATCAAGTGATCCCCCTGCCTTGGCCTTCTATAGGACTGGGATTATAGGCTTGAGCCACCATCCCCGTCTGAAAAACATGTATCTTTAGATAGTGGAGATGCTAATTCTGACTATGGGAAAATATTTCTAGTTACAAGTGCAAATTATTTCTCTGGAAGAGTCAAGCTAAGAAAATGTTGATCTAAATCTGTAACTTGGATAGAAAGCGTTATATAACAGTAGTGGTATGAAACATACACAGAAGGGAATGACATTGGTATGTGAACCAAAGTTCAAAGTAGATTCTGGAGAGCTGTCTTGATTACAGAAGCCGACTTTTGAGGCACAGTGCATAGCTGGCAATCTCACATTTGACTGAGGCAGTGGCTAGGACTAGAATAGCCAGTTCATTGCTAGAATTCAGCCCTGAAGAAATTAAGTTGACATTTTAGTCCTTGGGAGTCAAGTAAGCAGATGATTTCCATCCAGGAAATTTGCCTCTGTGCTGTGGTCCTCCAGCCATCATAAGATACTTTACTTCCAGATAGAACTGATTTGAGCAACTTTCTGCATAAGGGTTCAGGGGAGAGCTCAGCACAAGTTAAAAATTTAAAAGAGAAATAACCACACGGAATTTGGAGGAGAGACAAAAATCCGGTTTCATCCATCCATCCATTCATCCATCTATCATCAATCCATCCATCCGCCTATCTACCCCCCACTCGCTTATCCATCTTCAATGCTTGTTTGCTTGATTATTCATCACATATTTATTGAGTCCTGTATTTGTACCAGACATTGAGCTAGGTGCTTGAGATATGATGGAGAGGAAAGTGAATACGGGTTCTGTTTTCATGGCATTTACAGTCTAACGGGTGTGATGGAGGTTAAGTAACTAAATATTATAAATTGTGAGAAGGGATTTTGAAACAAAGTACAGAGTACTATGAAATAAAAGCAATGGGAGATTTGTCCTAGTCTGAGGGTTAGGGCAGCTTCCCTGCTCAAGAGGTGTTTGAGCTGAGATCAAAAGAGGAGTTACTAGGTGAAGAATGGGAGAGAGGGCTAGCTTGTACTGGCTTGTGAGACACAATCCTGGAAATCTCTTCCCAACTTCATATTCAGGTTGGTGGGTTGAAATCGGCCATGGTGGGAGTATCTACACCGTGCAAATCTGCAAACGCTGCAAACAAAACTTTCTTTTGGAAAGGTAGTTGTTAACGATTTGCCAGCAGCCCCCTGGGAGAAGGGGAAGGTAACTAAGCACCCACGAGGACTCAGGCCTACATTAAATACTGAATGTACTATTTTATTTAGTGCTCACAATAACCTGTGTGGTAGATATGTAATACTTATCCTCGTTTCATGGAGATAGAGTGAGATTTAGAGAAAAAGAGTAAATTCCCCCAGATTGTTAAGCTAGAAAATGAATACAGTCATATGTGAACCTGGGTCTATCTGGCTCTGGTCCACGCCTTTCCCTTGCATTTTGCTGTCAGAGGCTTTGGACATGTTTGGTGTCTACTGCTAGGCACCAAACGAGCACTTTTCCCCAGGTTTAATTGGCCGTGAAAATGACTGTCAGAAGAGTCCTTGTAAATGGTTTACTCCTTGCTAGAGTGTGAAAGTATACTTTTCAGAAGTTAAAAACATAAGTATTTTTTCAAACATAGAATGAACTCATGTCAAAGATTTCATCATCTCATTAATTAACAGGTGACAGAAAAAGTCTGATGAGAAAGCTGATTTGAAGAGCATTTAAGGGTATTTATAGGCGATTGAAAAAGAAATGTTAGAATAAATTTTCTAAGCTAGAAACTAAACTGATTAATGTCTTACAGGGCAATAGACCATAACCTTTGAGATTATCTTTTCTACTAGAGAGAACTCATTTGCATCTTTATTGGACATAAACTTACCAGTCAATATAACTTGACAAAGTCTAAGTCCCTAATTAACAGTAAATAGAAAAGTCAGAAGTGGTAACTTCTCCTAGAAAATGAAATAATCCTTGGAAGGACTGTGTGGCCTGATTGCCACGTTTTGTGTCATTTTTCTTAAGATTGGGGGCAGGTAGCCTTCACTGTAACCTGTGATATCCGTGGTGCTCTAACTTTGGGTTGCTTCAGCAGTGTGGTAGGCGGTTAAGTGTGGGGACTCTAGAGTGAGGATCTGCCCTGGTGTGAACACTGGTTCCATCCTTTAGTGGCTGTGTAACCTTGGGCAAATTTTAAAACCTCTTTCTCAGTTTCCTCATATGCATAATGAGGACATAATAACAACAATAATACTTATGGGTTGTGGTATTGAGTAATTACATATAAAGTACTTAGAATAATGTCTGGTACATGATAAGAACTATATATGATTGTTATTTGGAAAATATGTTAAAATACATAGTTTCAGATATCGAGGACAGAAATTCAGGACCCTGAATTTTATTTTATTTTAATTAATTAATTAATTTGTTTTTCAACTTTTTGAAAATTTTTTTTGTTTTTTTTCTGAGACAGAGTCTCACTGTATTGCCTGGGCTAGAGTGCCGTGGCGTCAGCCTAGCTCACAGCAACCTCAAACTCCTGGGCTTAAGTGATCCTCCTGCCTCAGCCTCATGAGTAGCTGAAACTGAAGGCACACACCACCATGCCTGGATAATTTTTTCTATATATTTTTAGTTGTCCAGCTAATTTCTTTCTATTTTTAGAAGAGATGAGGTCTCGCTCTTGCTCAGGCTGGTCTCGAACTCCTGGGCTCAAAAGATCCACCCACCTTGGCCTCCCAGAATGCTGGGAGGATTATAGACATGAGCCACTGGTCCCAGCCTAACTTTTCAAATTTTTTTGTACAGACAGGGTCTCCCTGTATTCCCAGGCTGGTCTTGAACTCCCAGCCTCAAATGATCCTCCCACCTTAGCCTCCCAGCATGCTGGGATAACAGGTGTGAGCCACTGTGCACCACCAGACTCTGCACTTTAAACGACCAGTCCAGGTGGTTTGATGAAGGTCGTCATGGACTATATTTGAAGCTACACTGCTGTGTACTTTCTCCTTTAGTCAGCATTGACTCGGAAAGTTGAAAGGGATGGGGAGCCTGTGAGAGGGGGAATGGAAGAGCAGGGAACTTACTATAAGCTCGGAAAAGCCAAGAACAAAGAAATGGGAAGAGGCCTGTCTGGCCCAGGCATACATGAATTATCAGGAAAAGATTTTAGGCCAGGCACGGTGGCTGATGCCTGTAATCCCAGCACTTCGGAGGTCAAGGTTGGGGGATCACTTGAGCCCAGGAATTTGGGACCAGCCTGGGCAACATGGCAAGTTCCTGACTCTATAAAAAATAGAGAAAAATTAAATTAGCTGGGGATGGTGGCACATGCCTGTAATTCAGCTGCTTGGGAGGCTGAAGAGGGAGAATCACTTGAGTCCAGGAATTTGAGGTTGCCGTAAGCTGTGATGACACCACTGCACTCTAGCCCAGGCAACAGAGCAAGACTCTGTCTCAAAAAAAAAACAGAAAAGAGAATTTCAAAGGCAATTGGGGATTTAGGAAATTCTCAGTGATTGGTGGGCATGTCACTGGGTTGTATACATTGAAAATTGGTCCTGAAATTGGAAGAGAGAGGGAAGATTGCAACAATTTAATATCAGTTATCACTGACTTAGTGAAGACATAGAAAATGTGAAAGGATGTTACACACACACACACACACACACACGTACACACACATACACACACACGTACACACACACACACGTACACACACACGTACACACACGCACACACTGGAATAACATGAACAGACAATTGGAGAAAAAACTAGCTCAGTTAAGAGAGCAAAGCAAGGAAGTCTGTCCAGTAACAGTAACAACTTACGTTGTTATATAAGTGCTGATAGTAAGTGTGACAAATCTCTGTAGACAATTTGACCCTGACAAGAGTTTGTGAATTTTTCTTTACTAATTTAACAGTCTTGACCAGCTGGAAACAATTAAAGGTGAAAGAAGATTTCTGTAGGAATGCAGCATTTTTGTGTGATATCAAGTCAAATCAAAATGACTTGAATATTTCGTTTCAAGGTAAAACTAAGTCAATATAGGATATGTGGTAAGAAAATCCAAGCATTTCCAAAAAAGCTATCTTTTTAAAAAATAGTTCTTCAAAAAGAAATTATGGATGAACATTTTCCCCAGTTAGCAAAGGTATGGATGAGCAGGATGATATACGGGAATCATTTAAAGAATAGGCAGCTGTTAAGGACCTATTAGTTGGAGAATACAACGAAAGGTTCGCTGACTTTGAGAATCATGGCATCACACTCAGATTAGCATGTCAGCCTCGCCTGGTTGATATCACCAAGGCAATAAAGAACTGCAGATGAAATTGAGCTCTCAGTAGATGACATTTTACAGTCATTGTTTGATGCTAAGAAAGATCCAATTGCAATATGGGAATATGCAGGAGAATACCCTTGCCTTTGGCAACATGCCGGAAAAATGCTTTCTTGCTTTGCAATCACTTATTGCTGCAAACCTACATTCTCCTACTAACCCAAATCAGGATGACCCTAAGGTCACAAATGACTGATACCCATCTGAAGGATCAACTGAAACTGTGGACCTTCATGCTGCAACCCAATATTCTAATGCCTTCCAATAAAAGCAGACCCAACAAAGTCATTAAACAGTTAGTTAACTTTAAAATTAACAAGTAGTTTTCAATTTTTGAAATTATCAAGTACATAGTAGTCAGATTTTTACAAAATAATATACATTTTTAAGTATATATAGTTGAAGTTTCTTGAATGTGGCCTTATTTGATTGTAACTAAATTAATGTGGCTTTCCAATATGAAAAAGTTTCCCAGCCCTGTACTAAGGATTCAACTAAGCTAAGGCAGTGACCACACGCTGGGGCCATTTGTAACCATATGGATTCCACGAAAGGATCTATACTGATTAGAGAGTCGATCAGAGGACTAGGAGGCCAGATAAAGAAGAAAATTCAGAATGACAGCATGCTACTCTAGGAAAAGCCTTTTAGAGTGCTTCTTGAGGATACATAAGTATTTTAAGAATTGTAAATCATAGTAAAAAATCTCAATTGTCAGAGTTTGATAGAACCTCTAAGTCTTGTCTTTGTTTTAAAAATGAAACATTATTCATTCCTTTATTTACTTCTTCCTTTAGTAAATATTTGCTGAGGTTTTCCATGTGCCCACCCTGTTTAGAACTCAGCTAGATACAGGTGTATTACTGTATACTGTGTATTACATATCACCCTCTGTCTTTTAAACCTAACTTTTCATCATGGCGCTGATCACTATACAACATTTCATTGTTTATTTTCTGCCTCTTGCACTGGAGTATAAAGTCCATGAAGTCAAGGGCTTTATCTCTTTTTATTCACTGCTCTTTTCCCATGGTCTGGAATAGTGCTGGGAACATATTCGGTGCTCAGTAAATGTTTATTGAATGAAAGAATGAACTAATCACTTAAAAATTTATTTTCTCTCAAACACATATCCCTGTTCAACAGTAGAGTCTCCTGTGTATATCATTCTCATAAATGTCTTTGCGGTCATTCTCTGATGATTATCTGAAAATGCAAATCATACAATGCAAATCAATGGCAAAGTGAAGTTATATATCCTGCAAAATAGGATTTTATGAAGTTGATGAAGATACTATTGGCGAATGGCTAAGCCATCGGCAAATCTGAATCTAGCAGAGGAAGATCATGTAAAAAATTAAGAATGACATAGAGGTAATTGGCAAGTGTGATGACAAGAGAGGGATTTCAAAAAAGAGTGATACGAATATGAAAGAATTAAAATTCAAATCACTTGGCAAAATTAGTGAGAACTGTGAATATTTTTAAAAAATGGCCAATCTGGTAATCTTGCTTTGAAAGTCAAATGTAAAGAATGTTGTACGAGGTGGAGGATGTTTTATCTTGCTGTCATGTAAGTTGTCAGACAATTAAGCGTTCCCGTTAGCAAATAGTTCCAATTATAATAAAAATTTGGTTAAATGAAGGGCAAAACAACCTTATTTTCATAATTTTTATTTTTATTTCTCAACTTAAAGCCTTGATCAAACCTATTTTTTACCCTACTATTTACTCTGAAGTTTTGATTCTCATTTAAAATAAATTCAATTACAGTGTCCTTTTCCTGGTACTATTTGTTCTTTGAGAACTGGGGTCACAGAATGATGTTCCGTGAAAGGGCCATATATGCAAAGCAGCCTGCAAATGCTGAGGGAGCCAAGAAACCAAAGAAGGAGGTAGACAGATCCAGTTTCCTGGTATAGGGTGATTTAATTTATTAGGGGAACAAATGGACAGAGGTGTGGTCTTGGATAAAGGCAAGACTGGTAGATCTCTACACCGCGATCCCCCAGACCCAGGGCTTATGTCTTGGGGGAAACTATAGGTGCTCGGGAAGGAATGTGTAGGTGGCTGCCGGTGTCAAAGCCTGTGATGTGTGTGACGACATGAAGGGTTGTTTTGGAGGCAAGGCAAGACTTACAGTAGATAGGTGTTTCTACGCAGATAGCAATACATCAGCCAGATGTTTTGGAGGCATTTCCAGTCTCAGGGTCAGTCAGGAGTCACATGGCACATTAGCATTTAAAATAAAGTCACTCTTGTCCCCACAAATGTGATAAATACAATATTTGGAAGACTGTCCAAGGTGTAGAGATGGCATAGAGGAAAGAGGAGTGAGTGGGGAGATGAAGGCTTCCTGGAGGAAGATGTGTACAGCTTGGGGCTGATTGACTAGCAAATGGAGGTGTCAAGAAGCAAACTGGAGAATTGTTTCTCAAGGCAGCTAGTGAGACAGCCTGGGCTTTAGGGTTGCATCTATTTGGGTTCACAGCCCTGTTATGTCTCTTCCTTGCTGTGTGAATCAGGGAAAATTACTTAACTTCTCTGGTTCTTTGATTTCTCTTCTGAAAATTTTTATGTAGAAAAAAATAGCAACATTATAGATCTAAGCTATGATGAGCTAATTAAGACATCTTGGTTCTACTCTCTCCCTCATGAACTTGTGTATAGATAGGTTAAATATGAAATCGCTCCTATTAGCTTCAGCTGGTTTTGGAGATTTGGAATCAGGTACGCTTATGTTGGGGAGTTGTTGTCAGTCAAAACCTGGACATGTGGACTCTGGGGGTGCCCTGCTAACACTTGAGCAGTATGCTTGCCTGCTGCATTCCGGACGGACTATTTGAGTGCACGAGGCGGCGGTTGTGGGGATGGCAGCGTGGTGACAGGGGACACCAGGACAAAAGAGTGATCCTAGCTGGAATGTGCTACCAGGGAATCCACAGAGAGCAAAGGCCGTGCCTCCTGATGACGCAGCAAGAAACAGAGCCAGGCAGTTTCAAATCTTTTAATTCAGAGCACAGGAAACGCTCTCCGACTCTGCAGCTATTAATAGTTAATTTACCATGTACCAAACACCCTGCACTGTCTCACTTAATGTTCACTGTAAGGTACGCACTGTTATTACCACTATTTTCCAGATGCGGACCCTGAGGCTTACGAGGCTAAGCCAAGGTCTCGCAGACAATGGCAGAGCTGAGACTGTAACCCAGGTCTCCTTCTAGAGTCAGTGCTTTCAACTGGCACACTTGGCACCCTGTGACTGTATAGTTACATTTGCTGTCACTGCCACATGGATCGTCTTTTACTTATAAAATTAGCTGTTGGTGGACTGTCTTTGATTGTTTGTAAGGCTCAGGTAATATGAGGTAATTTATCACCTTGACAGAAGAAAAGAATGTAGGTAGGAGCCGGCAGACAAGGAACACCAGCCGGTGAAGCCACTGTTTATTTATCATGTGGTTAATTTAACAATATTTTGTATCGAGCAATGTTTTAAGTTTATTTATTTATTTTTATTTGTTTATTTTTTAGAGACGGCCTCTTGCTCCGTCACTCAGGCTGGTGTGCGGTGGTGTGATCACAGCTCACTTTAACCTCAAACTCCTGGGCTCAAGCAATCCTCCCACCTTGGCCTCCCAAAGTGCTGGGATTATAGGTGTGAGCCACTGTGTCCAGCCCAGGTAATGTTTTATTTATTTATTTGTTTGTTTATTTATTTATCCTGCCAAGTTGTGGTTTGACCAGGTAATGTTTTAAATGAACAAGGTATGGTTCCTTTTAGGAACTCATCATTTATTAGGAGACAGATTCACAAAGAAAATGATATTTCAGTAAGCAAAGAGCATCAATCGAGCATCGCAAGGTGCAGCTGGTCCACTGAGGTGATCGACCCTGCTTTGGGGGTTTAGGGAAGGCCACACAGTGAGATAATTAGGTCTCTTGAAAGACAAACAGGAGCTTCCCAGGCAGGTACGGTTTAGATCCGCAAAGGCAGCAGCTTGTGCCAGGGTGAGGGGGTTAATCGTTCGGTGGTGCTGGATGGCAGGGTTTAAAATTGGGGCGGGGGAGGAAGATGCCGGAGGGGATTCTGGTGACTTGGGCAAAGGGACTCAGATCACGAAGGGCCCCCTCTGCTAGGTGAAAGAATTTGGAGTTTTATCTCTAACCGAGACAGAAATCCTGAGGCATTTTATGCTGGAAGGCAGCATGGCTAAACCTGATCCCTTTGTCTGCCCCTCCACGTATAGCCTCCATTATCTGTGCTCTGCGCTGTGTCCCACAAGGCTGACCTCCAGGGACGACATCAGCTTGCAACTTTGCCTCTGACTTCCGGTTGGGTTTGGCGGTGGGGAGGACTGACGGGAGCGGAGGGAGGGAAGAGGGTATGGCTAGACAATTTCCTCCCCCGGATCTCTACTTCGGGAGTCATGGTGCACTGCCTTTATCATTCAGCCGAAGGTCACAGCTCTTGTTCGGTGGCCTCTCTACATAGGTCTGGCTTTCTCTTTAGTAGCTGCTTTCTCCTCTTACCTCGTTAGGTCTAGGGATAGTAAAGGTCCCTCATTGTTACCAGTCCGGGAGTATTTCATAATCCCCATGATTTTCCTACACTCCGCCCAAATCTTTTCAAATATAGTAATCTCTCTATTAAAATTTCCACCCATGGCCTAATTGGAGGGCCGCCTTATTCCTACCCAGACCTTGATGGAAACAATGACCATATATTTATTTTAGAATAGTGGTGTAGGGGGCAATAAAGAAGGCACTGAGAACAAAGAAGAAGACTATACAGTAATTCAGATAAGAGATGACTGGACCTGAATTTGGGTTGCAGCAGTTGTGATGGAGGGGGAGCGGGGAGGCACATGATACTTGGAGATAGAATTAATATGATTTGGTGCAACCCTCACGACCCATCAGATTCGTCTTTGCCAGATACTTGCTAGGTAAGGGGGAATTCTCTCCTGTAGTCTGTCTAGCACCAATTTCAGAAAAGGTGGTTTATAGACGAGTAGAAGAGAGGCAAGCAGGACAGGTGCCCCCCAAGCTTTCAAATAATGTAACATGGAGGGAGGCTTGGGGGAATCAGGAACGATTCGCGTTTTTAAAGGCTTCAGTGTCCTGTCCCACTGGGTCAGGATGGCCTTTCTGGCTCCATCCCATTTTCCAGGGCCCGTTAGGCGATACTGGTAAGAGGTACATGGTCCAAAGAAAAC
The DNA here is from genome assembly GCA_963575035.1 of Avahi laniger. NCBI lineage: Eukaryota > Metazoa > Chordata > Mammalia > Primates > Indriidae > Avahi > Avahi laniger. The sequence goes on along the minus strand of CAUYSK010107833.1, from coordinate 4,274 downwards.
TTCCCAAGCTAGTCTGGGATCCTTGAGGAACAGAGATGGGATGTTGGGCTTCGCGCCTATGCACGCAGCAAGGTCATCCATGTAGGGAATGTAGTCGAGTTTGTCTTCACTGGTATCTTTAATCACACCACTGAGAGGGAAGAAGATGGATGACTCTTTATTAACCACCCCTGCCCTGCATTTCTCAAGTTATCAGAGCCACCCCCACTCCTACCAATTTGTTTCTTTTTTGGGAATCGAACCACGTTTGAGAAAGTTTTCCTACGTCGGGAAGAAAGAATGAAAGGAATTTATCTACAGTATCTATCAGGGTAATTAATTTTGTTAGAGAGGAGAAAAGGAGGCAGTTGGAAGAGAAGTTTTAAATAATGTTTCAGGTTGTTGAATTTGATATGAAGATAAAGTCTGATCAGTCCATAGGCAATAGTTGTCGAAGGAATGAACATGATCAGAAAGCATCACATATACAAGGACCTAAATTTTTTTATTGATGTTAACTGTGAGTTGAGAGGGCCATACTTGGTACACCAGGACTGAGCTTGCTGCAGATAGGGGCATAGTGTCTGTGAAGGCTTTGTTTATATTTATTTCTGTTGTCAGTAAACTTTCATGATGTCCCAACATCAATCATTCATTCATTCCGTGAATAAATATTAAGTGTCTATCACATTCTAGGCCCCATTCTAGGTGCTGGGGATCCAACAGTGAACAAAACAAAGTCCTTGCTGTCAAAGAGTTTGCATTCTAATGGTGGAAGTCAACGGACTATTAAACACAACAACAACAATGGCCAAGTAGACACGTAATATGTCCGGTGGTAATGGGCGTTATGAAAAATATAAAGGAGGGCAATGGTGAGACTGGGTGGGTTGCTGTTTTACGTAGTGTTGTCAGAGAAGGCTTCTCTCTTATAAGGTGAGTTGTGAACAGAGTGAGCCATGCAGGTGTCTGGGGGAGGACATTCCAAGCAGAGGGAAGAGCAAGTGCAAATGTCCTGAGGGTGTTATGGTTGGCGTGTTTGAGGAACAGGGAGGAGGCTACAGTGCCTGAAGCAGCATGGATGAGGAGGGAGAACAGTAGGCAGCGGCGCATACAGATGGTTGGATGCCCTGTAGAGCTGCAGAGGCTGCAGGGGGGCTTTTAGGGGTGCAAGGGAAGCAATCGGGGGTATCGAAGAGAAGGGCAATGTGGCGTGGCTCGCTCTGGCTGCTGTGTTAAGACTGGACTGTAGAATAGCCACTGCGCAAGAAGGGAGACCAGATAAGAGGCAGCAGCAGGTGTCCTGGTAAGAGATGCTGGATGTTGGTGGCCTGGTCTGGGGTGATGGCAGCCAGGGCAGTGAGAAGGGCCTGAATTCTGGATTCACTTGGAAGATGGGAGCTGACGGTATTTGCTGAGGTGGAGTGTGAGAGAAAAGGAAGAGAAAAGGATTACTCCACGGTTTCTGGCTGATCCGCTGGAATGAGTAGCCATCGACTGAGATGGGGAAAAGTCTCAGAGTGGCCCAGGTACAGGGCGCACAGGGGAGTGGAGGGAGGCAAGAGTTCATTTTTAGACATTAAATTTGAGATTCCCATTAAATATCTAAGGGGAGCTACCTAGAGAGTTGGATTAGGAGTTTGGAGCTCTGGGGAAAGATTTGGGTTAGAGACACAAGTTTTGGAGCCATGAGTATATGAAAGCCCCGGGCCTGGATGAGGCCACCTAGGAGTGGGTGTGAACAAGGTGAGAAGAGGTCTCAGGACTAAGTTTGGAATTCACTAATTTTTAGGAGTGAGGAAGAGAAGATACCAGCAAATACAGAGAAAGGGCAACCTGAGAGGTGGGGAGAGAATGAAGACAGAATGGATTTTGGGGCTCAAGGGAAGACAGAGTTGCCACCTGTAGGAGGGCCAGGTTCTGTGTTCCACCAAGAAGACCCGTGTCCCCAATATGACCTGTCTAAGGCCACATGTCTAAAAGGTGGCAGAGTTGGGACTAAGAGCATATTCTTCTGACCCCTAATGTAGAGTTACTGCCAACCTGCCACACTGCTTCTTTAGGGATGGATTTTATACTCTGAATCCTTTTTTTTGGTAGCAGAATATATTTGTAAGTTTTCCCCAAAGCAAGCTATATTGCATACCTTTTAATGAGCTGTTCTTTTTCAGTAGCCTCAGCCATCAATTTTTGGGATGGAGGTATCTTACAGAGTCCTGTGAGAAAAATCAGAAATAGCACTTCAGTCACACATGAGTTTTCTTTTAGCAATATTTAAGTTCAAGTCACACATGAGTTTTCTTTTAGCAATATTTAAGTTCTTCTCCCTCTCATTTCTGGCCTCCCTTTGGAACATAAGAGAGTCAAAGCTCAGTATGGAATTGGAGTGCAGAGGATGCTTTTCTGGAGGTAAAATCTCCCTCCTAACTCACTTAACCTGGGTACTCTACTGCCAGAACTGTGAGGACAGACCCCTCCATGGCTCAGCCCTCAGCCTGCGCCATGCTCACCCCCCCTCTGCACGGGCACCAGCTGGTCTGCCCCATCCCTCTTCATCTGCTGTCTCTCTCTCCTCTATTTACCTGTTATCTATCTATCTATCTATCTATCTGTCTGTCTGTCTATCTATTATCTATCATCTGTCTGTCTATCCACCCAATATAACTTATATTGTACATATAGCCCCATACTATATTTTTGTGCATGTGTGTGTATGTGAAAGTTATTATTTGGCTAAATGTAAATACTTAAAACGAGCCCATTTTGTAACCCTGCTTCGACACACCTTCATTTTTGTTATATGGGGGACCCCAGGTGTGGAAGGGGCCTGGCAGTCTCTCATCTCACTGAGCCTCTGTCCCCTGGAGTAGCCGTGAGGACCCACTCTTCCGTCCCCCATCTAGACAGTCTCAGCACTCGGACTCGGCTCTTCTTGCTCTTCGGAATTCTGAAGCTTATTCTTGCCTTACGGTTTGGACCCTGGTCATTCTTTACGGTTGCCCAGCTGCCCCGGAGTCTAAAATCCCATTCTGTCCCCTGGGTTCCTGGAACCTCCATACCCCTTCTTGTGATGTGAACCCTGTCCCTCCCCCACACCCAACGTCAGGCCACTTGGGACCTTGCTAGTCCACTCTGTTCACCATCCCATTCTGGCCAGTCTTGCCTTGCCAGGTACCTAGTGCTGACCCCAGGGTGTGGGTTTACTCTTCACACAAGACAGGACTGACTCGGCTCTGTAGTGTACTTTCCACTTGGGTCACTTTATCCTGTAAAAAACTAGCAGGACCTTATTTATTTATTTATTTGTCTTTTTAGAGACAGGGTCTCCTTCTGTTGCCCAGGCTTGACCAAAGCCTGTAACTTCAAACCCCTGGGCTCAAGCGATCCTTCTGCCTTAGCCTCCTTTCAAGTAGCTGGGATTACAGGTGTGCACCGTCATACCTGGCTAATTTTTAAAATTTTTTTATAGAGATGGGGTCTTGAAACTTAGGTGGTTGCAAGACTTTAATTAGTGGTTTCTGGATTGCCTCTCGGAAGCTCTCTGGAGAAGGATGCAATTACTTCTACAGCATGATCTAAATGAATTTTTATGGTTGGGCATGGTGGTGCACGTCTGTAGTCCCAGCTACTAGGGAGGCTGAGCAAGGAAGATCACTTGAGCCCAAGAGTTCAAAGCTGCAGTGAGCAATGATGGCACCACTGCACTCCAGCCTGGGCAACAGAGTGACACCTTGTCTAAAAAAAAATATGTATCTATATCTATAGCTATATATAAAATGAGTTTTGTTTTGTCAGCTTTATCATTCTAATAAGTATTTTGGAGCTCACCATAAAATACTTTAAACAACCACATTCTTAAGAGTCTTTGTGGTTTTAATATAATTGTGGGTTTTAATATAATGCTGTAAAAGCACTTTTATTGGCCCCTCCTCTATTTAAATAAAATTTTTGTCAATTTAGGAAAACATAAGGTTTTTTTTTTTTTTTTGAGACAGAGTCTCACTGTGTTGCCTGGGCTAGAGTGAGTGCTGTGGCGTCATCCTAGCTCACAGCAACCTCACACTCCTGGGCTCAAGCGATCCTCCTGCCTCAGCCTCCTGAGTAGCTGGGACTACAGGCATGTGCCACCATGCCCGGCTAATTTTTTTTTTCTGTATATTTTTAGTTGTCCAATTAATTTCTTTCTAATTTTTTTTAGTAGAGACGGGGTCTCGCTCTTGCTCAGGCTGGTTTCAAACTCCTGAGCTCAAACAATCTGCCCTCCTCGGCCTCCCAGACAGCTAGGGTTACAGATG
>CAUYSK010107832.1:0-45294 GCA_963575035.1 Avahi laniger | reverse complement strand
TTAAGGGGGAAACGTCTCCCCAGGGAGAGAGTGACAGAGCCAACATTAGGGACTGGATGAAGCCAGAAAAATTATAGCTGACTTTGTGCCAGGTACTGGCTGAACATCTTACATACATTGCCTCATCTACTCTTTTCTTCTATTTTTTTTTTTTTTTTTTTGAGATAGAGTCTCGCTCTGTTGCCTGGGCTAAAGTGCAATGGTGTCATCATAGCTCACTGCAACCACAAACTCTCGGGCTCAAGTTATCCTCCTGCCTCAGCCTCTTGAGTGGCTGGGACTATAGGCACGAGCCACCACACTCAGCTCATTTTTTTGTAGAGACACCGTCTCACTGTTGCCCAAACTGGTCTCGAACTCCTGGCCTCAAACGATCCTCCTGCCTAGGCCTCCCAAGGTGCTAGGATTACAAATGTGAGCCACCACGCCCAGCCTCATGTACTCTTTATAAGAAATCTGTGAGCTCAGCACTATTACTATGCCCACTTTATAAGTGAAGAAACTTGGCTGGGCACGGTGCTCACACTTGTAATCCTAGCATTTGGGGAGGCCGAGGCAGGAGAATTGCTTGAGGCCAAGTGTTCCAGACCAGCCTGAGCAACCTAGCAAGACTCCATCCCTACAAAAAAATCCTTTAAATATTAGCTGAGTGTGTGTGGCGCATTCCTGTAGTCCCAGTTACTCAGGAGTCTGAGGCAGGAGGATAGCTTGAGCCCAGGAGGTTGAGGTTGCCGTGAGCTAGATGACACCAGTGTACTCTAGCCTGGGCAACAGATCAAGACCCTGTCTCAAAAAAAAAAGGAAAGAAACTGAGGCACAGAGAGATTAAGTGACTCGCTCAAGGTCACCCAAGGTCACTAGGAAGTGGCAGAGCTGAGATTCAAGGTAAAGGCTTCAATAGCTATAACCAGGCTGGGCACAGTGGTGCACACCTGTAATCCCAGTACTTTGGAAGGCCGAGATGGAAGGATCACTTGGGGTCAGAAGTTTGAGACCAGCCTGGGCAACTTAGCAAGACTCCATCTCTAAAAAATAAAAAAAAATTTTAAGTTAGCCAGGCACAGTGGTATGCGCCTGTAGTCCCAGCTACTGGGGAGGCTGAGGCAGGAGGATCACTTGAGCCCAGAAGTTGCAGGTCACAGTGAGCTATGATCACACCACTCTTCTCCAGCCTGGGCAACAAAGTGAGACCCTGTCTCTAAAAGAAAAAAAAACTTATAACCACTACTCCACATCACCCTTCTAAGCTGAGCAGCACCCAAGGATAGCAGCTCAGGCCGCCCATAGACAGTCAGGAAAATAAAAGAAAGCCGCTCAGTCATCTGAAGAGCAAGGCTGTAGCTATCACAGAGCTTCTGAAGCGGACTCCCCAGGCAAGAGAAGGGAGGCAGCGAGTCCACACGTGGATCTCGCCTCAGTTCAGGGCAAGACAGTGAAGACCAGGAGGAAGAAGTAGGTTGAGCATGGGAGCAACACATCTTCCAAAATGCCCTAAACAGCAGGAGCTCGTGGCTCAACAGTAGTGCGTCTGACTCCAACGTGCCCTGGAATCCCCTACTTCGGGGTCCCTGCTCTCCCTGGCGTGGAGGCCTGCCCAGGTAGAACAAGAGGGTGAACCTCCCTCCCAGCAAATGCACATGTGTCCTGTTTGTACCTTGAGGACCTCCAGGCCGACTGGCTGAGCCCTGCCCTCCGTGTACACAGGAACAGCCCCAAAGGCGCCTCCTCGCGGCCCTCCTACAGGGCCCTCCTTCCTGCTGCCCCCAGCCTTCACACCAAGGAGGCAGAGCCACGGGCCGCAGAGCAGCAGAACCGAAGGGCTCTCCTTGTCCATCCGCGCTCAGACAGAGCCTGGGGAGGGCTGCCTGATGGGAGCAAGTCAGAGGCAGGGCTTGTGCTAGACCCCAGTCTCCCCGGCAGAAGCGGGAGCGGCTAAGGAAGGGCCAGCCTGGCTGAGCCTCACCCCTCACGACACCCGTGTCCTCAGGCTTAGAAGGGCGGCTCTGTGAGGTGGAGACCAACGAGTGTGCCTCAGCCCCGTGCCTCAACAACGCTGACTGTCAGGACCTGCTCAATGGCTTCCTGTGCATCTGCCTGCCTGGTGGGTACAGACGCCCCTCCAGCCCCCTCAGCTCTGCGCTCTCGAGCCTGCAGGGTGCAGGCCCAGCAGTCACCTAGGCCTCTTGAAGCTCTCTCCAGCCTGGCCAAGGAGTCGCCCATTTCTCCAACTCCTTCTCTGCTCCCCAGAGTCTCTTCTGCTACATCCTCAAATCTCCCCTTGGTGGCTCGCCCACCGTCATCCCTGTCCTGCTGACCCACCCAGAGACCCCTCCTTTGCAGCCCTCCTGCAGTCCTCGGTGTGCTCTCCTTGCAGTTGCCGTTCTCGCCATGGACGCAGGGACGCTGCCCCAGACCATTCTCCTCCAGCCTCGCTGGACATCCCTCTGTCCCCTGCTATGATGATAACTACATGTGTTGGCTATTTTCTCCAGGCCAGCCACTTGGCTATGTACTTTGGGGGCATTACGCCATTTAATCTTTTTACTGGCACCATGAGGTACGGTCCGTTATTATTTCCCTTTTACAGAATAGGAAACTGGAGGCCGGGCGCGGTGGCTCACGCCTCTAATCCTAGCACTCTGAGAGGCCAAGGCGGGTGGATCGTTTGAGCTCAGGAGTTCAAAACCAGCCTGAGCAAGAGCGAGACCTCATCTCTACTAAAAATAGAAAGAGGCCAAACAACTAAAAATAGAAACAATTAGCCTGGCATAGTGGCGCGTGCCTGTAGTCCCAGCTACTCGGGAGGCTGAGGCAGGAGGATAGCTTGAGCCCAGGACTTAGAGGTTGCTGTGAGCTGGGCTGACACCACGGCACTCTAGCCCGGGCAACAGAGCGAGGCTTTGTCTCAAAAAATAATAATAATAATAATAAAAGAATAGGAAACTGGAGCCTAGAGAGGTTGAGTGGCTTGCCCAAAGTCACACAGCCAGCAGGTGGCTGAGCCTCACCTTTCCTGCATCACTTTCACCCCATGTCCACCTGCCCCAGGTGTCTTCTCTGAGAAGTCCTACAGGTTTACCTTTCCTGGCAAGGGGAAGGGCTATGATGTGTCTCCCTCAATGACCTTGGCCTTCTCTCCCCACCCACTCCCTGCCCCACCAGGATTCTCCGGCGCCCAGTGTGAGGAGGACATCAACGAGTGCGAGAGCTCTCCCTGCGCCAACGGTGGGCAGTGCCAGGACCAGCCTGGAGCCTTCCACTGCGAGTGTCTTCCAGGTAAGCTGAGCTCAGACACTGGAGGGGAGGATGGGGACAGGGGCAGACATCTGTGCAGGTCTCTGACCCTCCTGCTGTGCCACAGGCTTTGAAGGGCCACGCTGTCAGACGGAGGTGGACAAATGTCTGAGTGGCCCGTGCCCCGCTGGAGCTAGCTGCCTTGATCTCCCAGGAGCCTTCTTTTGCCTCTGCCCCTCTGGCTTCACAGGTCAGCAGGGGAGGTCTGGGAAAAGACTAGCAGGACATTTGAGTCCAGCTGGGGCGGGGTAGAGGTCATTGGTGGGTGTTTAATGATTGGGATGTAAGATAGAATGCGAATGGTAGCCTTTAAAGATATTCAGTGCAAAACCTGAACAACTTTACAACCAAGGGACAAGAACAGGTGTTATTGTAGGGCCCGCACTGGGCCCACCATAAATGATGTGCTTCGGGCTCAGAAGCAGACAATAGGCTCAAAGAGAAGCCATTTACTTGCTTATTTACCAAGCATTTATTGTCTACAATGCCAGACACAGATGCAAAGTTGAGGAAGAGAGCTGCCATATTCCAGTGGCTTTAAACCTAATGCAGAGAGACCAGTAAGTTCTCTGTTGATTATGGCCCGGGCAGGAGCTCTGAGAGAGGAAATCACAGGAGCCTACAGAAGCACAAAGTACCAGCCAACCCACACTAAAGACGGGAAGACCTCATGGAGGAGACGATGGCTGAGATGAGTCTTGAGAGATGAGTCAGAGTCTGTCTAAACAGAATGCCAGATAGAGCTGTGGTGGCACATACCTGTGGTCCTCGCTACTCAGGAGGCTGAGACAGGAGGGTCACTTGGGCCCAGAAGTTTGAAACCAGCCTGGGCAATATAGCAAGACTCTGTCTTTAATAAAAAGTTTTAAAAAAGAAGTCTAGATAGAATGCCAGCTGGTGTGTCTTAGCTGGAGATAACACACCAGCACAAAAGGAAGAAAAGCACGCCCTATTTAAGGAACCGTAAGAGATCCAGAGTTTAGAGTACAATGGGGCAAAGACGAGAAACACAGCAGTTGTACAAAAGTCATGCCATGCGGGCCCCCGGGCATAATTCCGAGGAAGTCATAGGGAGCCACTGAAACACAGGCTCGTGGGGAGTGAGCAAGTCATGCATAAGAAGTGGCCTTTGGCCCCACCAAAGACGTGGAGGGCTCTGTTTTCTCTCTGACCCATCTCTCCGCCCCAGGTCAGCTCTGTGAGGTTCCCCTGTGTGCCCCAAACCTGTGCCAGCCCAAGCAGACATGCCAGGATCAGACAGACAAGGTCCACTGCCTCTGCCCTGATGGAAGCCCTGGCTGTGCCCCCACTGAGGACAACTGCACCTGCCACCACGGACACTGCCAGAGGTGACCTCTCCCAGGGCTTCCCCATTTGCCCCCTCCTCTGGGCTCTCCTCAGCTAGGGCAGGAGAAGACAGCCAGCCAGGTGTGGGTCTGTGCGAAGTGACCGATGGGGAACAGGAAGGAGACGGCAAAGTTCTCCGGGCAAGACGATGGGAGGGCTCACCTGGTAAGCGTTGTCCAAGGAGGGGAGAGTCCATAAGTAATGGGGGAACAGAGGACCAGGGCTCAGACGGAAGGAGCAGCACTAAATCCCAGGGCCAATTCACCGGTGGTTAGACAAACACTAACACCTACGGAGCGCCTGCTTTGTGCGGCTACTGTTCCAGGCCCTGGGGAACAGCACAGAGCAAAAGAGACAAAGCGACTACTCTCCCGCGCGTTCATGCTAGTGGGGAAAGACAGACAATAAGCGAGTTACTGAAGGAATGAATCTATACACGTTTCGAGCTGGAGATCCCGAGTGGGGGCGGGGCGGGGAAGAGGGTGATGCCTAGAGCAGAGTCACTGAGGAGAGAGGCCAGAGTCTCAGGACCAAAAATAAGGAGATCACAGGGGTCCGGCCAATGGGCAGGCGAGAAAATACAGTAGAAGAGAAAAACCGTCCCCTTTCTCTTTATGACCAGATCGTCATGTGTGTGTGACGTGGGCTGGACGGGGCCCAAGTGTGAGGCAGAGCTGGGGGGCTGCATCTCCACACCCTGTGCCCATGGGGGCACCTGCTCCCCCCAGCCCTCTGGCTACAACTGCACCTGCCCCACAAGCTACACAGGTGAGGCTCTCCCTAAGCCATATACACCCGGGGTTGGTCACCCGCCAAATCAAGGGCAAGGCATGTGACCATGGGCTGTGCATCTCAGTCACCACCATGGAGAACTGGGCATGGGCTGCAGGGGACACGCATGACGTGCGGGAGGACGTGGTGAGAAAAGAGGCTGGATCGGGGAGAACTACAGGGCCGGGATGAGGAAGGGAAGGGGAGAGAGAAGAAGAGGGAGTGGAGGGAGAGAAGGAGCATCCCCATTCTCAACCCTACCTGTTTCCCTCAGGGCCCACCTGTAGCGAGGAGGTGACAGCTTGTCACTCAGGGCCCTGTCTCAATGGCGGCTCCTGCAGCCCCAGCCCTGGGGGCTACCATTGCACCTGCCCCCCAAGCCACACCGGGCCCCGCTGCCAAGCCAGCACTGACCACTGTGCGTCTGGTGAGTGTTCTCTGTGTCCTGGGCTGGGCCCCAGGGGGTGGAGGAAATGGGCAGGGTGCGTTCATGCCATCATTTTTAAAAATTAATTGGATGGCAGAGAGCTGTTGTTTTGGTGGGGGGTGTATGTCCTGTGTGCGGTGTGGCTGGGGTCACAGGCCAGGCTACAGGCAAGGAACCCAAACCCTCACAGCCTCCTCTCTCCAGCCCCCTGCCTCAATGGGGGAACCTGTGTGAACAGGCCTGGCTCCTCCTCCTGCCTCTGTGCTGCGGGCTTCCAGGGCCCACGCTGTGAGGGAAGGATCCGCCCCGGCTGTGCAGACAGGTGAGCAGGGCACAAAGACCCCTGGAAGGGAAGGAGGCCCCCGGCCTTCCCACCGACCCTCCCTGATGTCGCAAGCTGCCTCCCAGTCTGCCAGCTCCCCAGCACTTGCCTCCTCCCACATCGCACACCCTCCCTGGCTCCGAGAACTTCTTCCTACTGGGCCCTGTCTCTGTCTTGTCCAGCCCCTGTAGGAATGGGGCAACCTGCCAAGAGAGCCCTCAGGGTCCCCGCTGCCTCTGCCCCACTGGCTACACAGGAGGCAGCTGCCAGGTGAGGGGCGTTAAGCCAAGTGTGCTGAAGAGGGAGGGAACTGGAGAGTTCTAGTGAGGGGGTCTCGGGAGCGAAAATGTGGGCAGCTGGGAAGCTTGGGAGAAGTATCTGCAGGAAGAGGAGGCATGGAGGCCTAGGAGTTGGGGTCTAGCTTGAGGTTTGTGTGGACTGAAGAAGGAAGGACTGAACGGATTTCCAATCCCGGGAGCTGTTCTGGAAATGAAATCGGGGAGGGTCACCTGGTCCCATAGCATTCAGGAGAGGGTTTTAGAGGTAAGGGATTCTGAGGAGCTGGAGTTGGCAGGAGACCATCTCTGGGCCTGGGAACCTGACGCTCTGCCCTGCCTCGTGCTCAGACTCTGCTGGACTTATGTGCCCAGAAGCCCTGTCCGCTCACTTCCCACTGCCTCCAGATGGGGCCCTCCTTCCAGTGCCTGTGCCTCCAGGGATGGACTGGGCCTCTCTGCAACCTTCCACTGTCCTCCTGCCAGAAGGCTGCGCTGAGCCAAGGTACCAACCCAAGCACTGCAGAGCAGAGGAAGGAAAAGGGCGTTCTCCTTGCCCCCACCCCTGAGGGCATCCATACAGCCTTTGGCCACAACACCTACCCAAGAGCCAAAACCACACTGACCAAACACACCATTAGTTCTACAGTTCAACGCCCAGGACAGCCCAACACAGTTCAGCTCCCGTCACCGTAGTCAGCACAACTCCAGCAACACCAACCAGCCCAGCCAACAAGTAGAGTCTTACACGACCACCAGGAACACAATGTGGGGCAACTCAACTCCATCCTGACCATCATAACTCAACCAGAGGGGACCACACTTAACATTCAACACATTTCACCCCAGCCCACACACCCTGACGTTACACCAACCCCCTGGTAAAGGAATACCCCCTCATTCAAATAAAGTTTTATGAGAAAAGCTCAGGAAAGAGACTATTATGGAATTCGGGAACGGTCAATGGGAATCACAGTGAGAGAACATCAAAGAGGATGCAAAATTCGGGGGACAGGCTTAAGCCACGTGTCCTCACCTGAAATGTCCCTTGAATTCTTTCTTGATTATGACTTGTTTTAAGCCAAGAAAACTGTTGCTTTTATCACTCTGATGAGCTTAAGAAGTATCTTGCCCATATTCCGGCAGAAAAGGTGGGAAGGGAAACTTGATGTTTCAGTTTCTTCAGTGTCAGGACTCATTAACTCCAGAGGCTCAGAGTGGCCTCCACCCAGGATTGGTGGCCCCCAAGACAAAGGCTTCTATGCTCAGTGTCTGGGGCCCCTGAACACTCTTTCATGCCATGTTTGTCTCTCTCCCCAGGCGTAGAGGTCTCTGCCCTTTGCCAGAACGGAGGCCTCTGCGTTGACAGTGGCTCCTCCTATTTCTGCCACTGCCCTCCTGGGTTCCAAGGCAGCTCGTGCCAGGATAACGTGAACCCATGTGAGTCCAGGCCTTGTCAGCACGGGGCCACCTGTGTGGCCCAGCCCGATGGGTATCTCTGCCAGGTAAGAGAGCCTAGAGGAGAGAGGGAAAGCAGGGAAGGGTGCGCTGGATGTGGGAGACGGCAGAGATGGAGGGGATGCAGTGCTCCCATTTCTCCTCCCCTTCCTTCCCCCCACACATCCAACTAACCATCAGGCCATGCCACTTTACCTCCTGAATATTTCTCAACTTTGTCCTTTCCCCTTTCCCCTTTGCCCCACTGCCTCAGTCCGGACCTTTGTTGCATTCCTCCTAGATACCGGCATCAGCCTCCTGACTACGGTCCCTGCCTCCAAACTTGTCCTCGCATAGGTTCAGCCTCTACCCGACCACGAGCGCGCTCTACTGAAAATGTTAAGCTGACCTGTCACTCCCGTGCTGAACACCCTTCAGTGGCTGCCTGCCGCTTTCAGAATAAAGTCCAAGGCCCCGCATGACCCAGCCCTACCTGCCTCTCGGGCCTCATCTCTCCCCACCCCATTTTCCTACTCTGCTCTGGCAACACAAAACCGCTGCTGGCTTCCAACACCCCACACTGATTCTTGCCTCTCGGCCTTTAACCTGCTGCTGCCGCTGCCTGGAATGGCCTTCCCAGCCCTTCTTCCATTGGATGGTGCCCAGGAGGCATCTTCCTCAGAAGATGTCCCTAATTTCTCTCCAGGATGAGTCAGGGCAGCGGTCCTCAACCTTTTTGGCACCAGGGACCGGTTTCGTGGAAGACAATTTTTCCACAGACCGGGGTGAGGGGGATGGTTTCAGGATGATTCAAGTGCCTTACACTTATCATGCACTTTATTTCTATCATGATTACATTGTGATATATAATGAAATAATTAGACAAACATCTCTGCTACCAATAATCTGTATTTGCAGCCACTCCCCAGTGTTAGCATCACTGCCTCAGCTCCACCTCAGATGATCAGGCATTAGATTCTCATAAGGAGCCACAACCTAGATGCCTCGTATGCACAGTTTACAGTGGGGTTCGCGCTCATATGAGAATCTAATGCTGCTGCTGATCTGACAGGAGGCGGAGCTCAGGCGGTGATGCGAGTGATGGGGAGCAGCTGAAGCCTCGCTCACTTGCGTGGCCCAGTTCCTAACAGGCTGCGGACCAGGATTGGCCCACAGCCCAGGCATTGGGGTCTGCAGAGTGAGTGCCTCTCGCTTGTGGTCCAGGTCACTTAGCCAGGAGAGGCAAAGCTGGCATTCAAGTCTGAGCAGCCTGATTCCTGTGCTCAGACCACAACTCGTTTTTTTAGTAGTTGCCACTTTCTTTTCTCTTTTTTATTGATACATAATAATTGTACATATTTATGGAGCACAGTGTGATATTTTGATACATGCATACAATGTGTAAGGATAAAATCAAGGTATTTAGGATATGCATCACCTCAAACTATTTTTTTTTTTTTTGAGACACAGTCTCACTCCATCACCTGGGCTACAGTGCAGTGGCATCATCACAGCTCACTGCAACCTCAAACTCCTGGGCTCAAGCAATTCTCCTGCCTCAGCACCCCCAAGTAGCTGGGACTACAGATGTGTGCCACCACTCCCAGCTAATTTTTCTATTTCTCGTAGAGATAGGGTCTCACTATTGCCCAGGCTGGTCTCAAACTTCTGGCCTCAAGAGATCCTCACACTTCAGCCTTCCCAAGTGCTAGGATTATAGGCATGAACCACTGCGCTCAGCACCTTGACCATTTATCATTTATGTTGGGAACATTCCAAATCTTCTAGTTATTTTGAAATATACAATAAATTATTAACTATAGTCATCCTACTCTGCTATCCAACACTAAAATTTATTCCTTCTATCTGACTCTAATTTTGTATCCATTAACCCTGTGGTCCCCAATGGCCGGGCCATGGACTGGTACAGTACTGGTCCATGGCCTGTTAGGAACTAGGCCACACAGCAGGAGGTGAGCAGAGGGCAAGCAAGTGATGCTTCATCTGTATTTACAGCCACTTCTCATCACTCACATCACTGCCTGAGCTGCACCTCCTGTTAGATCAGCGGCAGCATTAGATTCTCATAGGAGCACAAACTCTACTGTAAATTACACATGCGAGGGATCTAGATTACACACTCCTTATGAGAATCTAACATCTGATGATCTGAGATGGAGCTGAGGCCAGTGATGCTAGTACTGGGGAGCGGCTGTAAATACAGATTATCATTAGCAGAGAGGTTTGACTGCACAGAGACCATAATAAATCAATCACTTGCAGACTCATATCAAAATCCTATCAGTGAGTGGCAAGTGACAATGTAATAATAGTAGAAATAAAGTGCACAACAAATGTAATGTGCTTGAGTCATCTTGAAACCATCCTCCCAACCCAACCCCAGTCGATAGAAAAATTGCCTTCCATGAAACAAGTCCCTGGTGACAAAAATGTTCGTGACTGCTGCATTAACCAATTTCTCTTCATCCCCTCGATCTCCTACCCTTCCCAGCCTCTGCTAACTATCATTCTACTTTCTACCTTCGTGAGATCAACTTTTTTAGTTCCCACATATGAGTCAGAACATATAACATTTGTCTTTCTGTATCTGCCTTATTTCACTTAAAATAATGACCTCTAATTCTATCCGTGTTGCCACAAGTGACAGTATTTCATTCTTTTTTATGACTGAAAAATATTCTGTTGTGTATATATACCACGTTTTCTTAATTCATTTATCCATTTATTCATTGATGGCACTTAGGTTGATTCCATATCTTGGCTATTGCAAAGAGTGCTGCAATAAACGTGGGGGTGTAGATATCACTTCAATATACTGACTTCTTTTCCTTTGGATATATAGATATATACCCAGCAGTGACATTGCTGGATCATACAATAGATCTATTTTTGGTTTTTTGAGGAACCTCCATACTGTTTTCCACAGTGGCTGTACTAATTATACATTCCCATCAACAGTGTTCAAGGGTTTCCCTTTCTCTGTAGCCTCATCAGCATCTTCTTGTTTGTTTGTTTGTTTGTTTGAGATAGGATCTCACTCTGTTTCCCAGGCTAGAGTGCAGTGGCATCATCACAGCTCACTGCAAGTTCAAACTCCTGCTTCAGCCTCCTGAGTAGCTGGGACTACAGGTGCACACCACCATACCTGGCTAATTTTTTTATTTTTGTAGAAACAGGATCTCACTCTGTTGCTCAGGCTGGTCTTGAACTCCTGGCCTCAAGCAATCCTCCTGCCTCAGCCTCCCAGAGTGCTAAGATTGCAGGCATAAACCAGCATACCCAGCCTGTATGTCTTTTTTTGAGAGATGTCTATTCAGATCATTTGCGCATTTTTAAAATTGGATTATTTGGGGTTTTTCTTATTGAGTTGTTTGACTTCCTTATATATGCTGTTTATTAGTCCCTTTTTGGATGGATACTTTGCAAATATTTTCTCCCATTCTGTAGATTTTCTCTTCACTCAGTTGATTGTTTCCTTTGCTGTGCAGATTTTTAGCTTGATAGAAAGTGAAATTCATCGATTTTTGCTTTTGTTGGCTGTGCTTTTCAGGTCTTACCCAAAAAAATCTTTGCCCAGACCAATCTCCTGAAGATTTTCCCCATGTTTTCTTCTACTAGTTTCTTCGTTTCAAGTCTTACATTTAAATCTTTAATCCATTGTGAGTTTATTTTTTTATATGGTGACAGGGATCTAGTTTCATTCTTCTTCACATGGATATCCAATTTTCCCAGCACCATTATTTAGGAAAGAGACTGTCCTTTCCCCAATGCATGTTCTTAGCACCTTTGTCAAAAATGAGTTGGCTGTAAATGTGTGGATTTATATCTGGGTTATATATTCTGTTCTATTGGTATATGTGTCTGTTTTTATGCCAGTACCATGCTGTTTGGGTTACTATAGCTTTGTAGTATATTTTGAAGTCAGGTATTGTGATGCCTCTAGCTTTGTTCTTTTTGGTCAGGATTGCTTTGGCTATTTGGGTCTTTTGCAGTTCCATATGAATTTTATTGTTTTTTCTATTTCTGTGAAGAATGTCATTGGTATTTTTATGGGAATTGCATTGAATCTGTAGATCACTTTAGGTAGTATGGACATTTTAACAATATTAATTCTTCAATCCATGTGCATAGGATATCTTCCCATTTTTGTGTGTCTTCTTCAATTTCTTTCATCAATATTTCATGGTTTTTATTGTAGAGCTCTT
This sequence comes from Avahi laniger, assembly GCA_963575035.1. NCBI lineage: Eukaryota > Metazoa > Chordata > Mammalia > Primates > Indriidae > Avahi > Avahi laniger. The sequence goes on along the minus strand of CAUYSK010107832.1, from coordinate 33,195 downwards.
TGGTTAAATTTATTCCTTGGCATTTTATTTTATTTTTTGTAGCTATTTTAAATGGGATTGCTTTCTTGATTTCTTTTCCAAATGTTCACTGTTGGTGTATAGAAATGCTACTAATTTTTGTATGTTGATTTTGTATCATGTAACTTTACTGAATTAGTTTTTAGTGGAGTCTTTAGGTTTTTCTAAATATAGGATCATGTCAAACAAGGATAATTTGACTTCTTCTTTTCCAATTTGAGTGCCTTTTATTTCTTTCTCTTGTCTAATTGCTCTGGCTAAGACTTCTAGTACTGTGTTGAATAAAAATGGTGAAAGCGAGCATCCATGTCTTGTTCCAGATCTTAGAGGAAAAGTTTTCAATTTCTTCCCATTCAATATGATGTTAGCTGTGAGTTTGTCATATATGGCCATTTTTGTTTTGAGTTATAAAACCACAACTTTTGATAGAAGGCTGAATGCAGATCCTTAACCTACCCTCTTTTCACTTTTTAATTTTATTTTAATCTGTTATTATGAACATTGTCAAACATATACAAAAGCAGTATACTGATCAGTGATGAACCTCTGTGGGACCCATGACTCAGTTTTATTTCCTCTTTCATGAAACTCCCTCCTCCTGAGGTCTCCAAAACACCCCCCTCATCTTCTCCTTCCACTCTCTGGCCACTCCTCAGATTCTTTGTGAATCCCCTTTTCTCCATCTCTTTGAAGCCATCCTGGTACTCTACTCTTGTGCGCTTGTCTTCTTCTTGCAAGGACTCAGCACATGGTACAGACCTTGTCAATGACCCTTCTCTCACTAGCAGAGTGGCATGAAGCAAACTGCTTGAGAGCACTGGTTATGGAATCACAGACCTGCATTGACTCCCAGCTCTGCCACCTATAGCTATGTGACTTGTACAAGTCACTTAACCTTTCGGGGACTCAATTTCTTTATCTGTCAAGTGAGAATCAGATGAGATAATCTATATAAAGAGTTGTTAGTAGGGTTTTATGAAATTATGTGTACAAATTGTGCAATAAATGCTTGCCATCTCTGTCTCCTCTGGTTGACTGAGAGCTTTATGGAAACAGGAATGAGTTCTAATTTTCTTCATATTCCTAATTCCTAAAATGGTGCCTGGAACAAAGTAGGCATTCAATAGATGCTTATGAATTAATTGATAAAGAATGAGACAGCCTGGTGGGTGTTTGGTAGGGGAGAGAGGTTTTACCCAGGTAGGGGCTATGTTTGGAGGCAATGTGTCATAGGGATTGTTTGGAACTGGGGAGGGTTAAGTTGTGTGTTATTGAACAATTGTGTATCATGTGGAGTTGAGATAGAAGGATTAAGCAACATGTGGCCATGATGGATGGATGGCTCTTGAGCTGGAAGGTGGGGCCTGGGAAGACTATCTTGAGCTGGGTTCTTTTTAGTGCCGAGCTGGGCTCATCCACTAGTTTCCTGTCTGACCCTCTTTGCCTGCAGTGCGCCCCAGGCTACAGTGGACATAACTGCTCTAAGGAACCCGATGCTTGTCAGTCCCAACCCTGTCACAACCATGGAACCTGTACCCCCAAACCTGGAGGCTTCCATTGTGCCTGCCCACCAGGCTTTGTGGGGCTACGCTGTGAGGGGGACGTGGACGAGTGTCTGGACCAGCCCTGCCACCCCACAGGCACTGCAGCCTGCCACTCTCTGGCCAATGCCTTCTACTGCCAGTGTCTGCCTGGACACACAGGTGAGGCCTGGGGTGGGGTACATAGGCATCTCTGGGCCACAGCTGAGCAGACTATGGAGACCCAGACAGACCCCACCACGAGGCAGCCTCATCATTGTGTTCATCTCCTGCCTCTACACCCTACCCCAGAGACGATACCCCAGGATCCCTGGGCCTGCACATCTAGTGCTGGGGCAACTCTCAGGAATGAGCTGAGGGGAAGCAATGATTGAAGCAGTATGTGACGTCTGATCTCACCCCCACCACAGGCCAGTGGTGTGAGGTGGAAATAGATCCCTGCCAGAGCCAGCCCTGCTTTCATGGAGGGTCCTGTGAGACTATAGCAGGACCACCCCCAGGTTTCACCTGCCACTGCCCCAAGGTAAGTGACTACAAAGCTGCCTTTCCTGTTGCCGCTTACACTGACAAAAGGCAAGGGTGTTGAGTTAGAATCCTAGAGGGGAGTATGGGGCAGCGTTGGAGTGGGAATTATTGGAAAAAGCCATCCCAAATTCACAGTGGTGAGTGGCTCTCAGAAGCAGTCAGGAGAAAGTCAAGATCAGTTGGTAGCATGAATAGAATTTTCAGAAATCATAGGTCCCCAAGGTCAAGCTGGATGGCCTCTGATAAGTTCTTTTAACCATGTATGTGTATGTGTATGTGTATGTGTTTATAGACCTCACATACATGGAACTGGATTAATCTTAAACCTTGGTTCATGATATACTGACATTGGTTTGTGCCCATACTTTTATTTTATTTTATTGCTCTAACAATGTAACACCTATGACTCTAACCCAAGATTTACAATATTAATAATAACTCACATCTACTTATGTCCTCCTCCTCTATTCTGGTTCCTTTCAAGGCATATAATCCTACCTCCAAGGATTAAGAAATAATATCATTCAACTCTATTAACTGTTTAGTCTTCCAAGACTTTCACTATGATGCTACGATTCATCCAGGTTGTTGCACACAACTGAGGTTAATCCATTTTCACCACCATGTAATATGTCATTGTGTGAAAGTACCATGGGACATGGTTTCAACATTCATAAAATGATTAACTTGATGCTCTCTGAGGTCCTTTTAAATTTGAGAATGTAGGGCCCTCTTGCTTGACAGGGAGTGAGAAGAATGATGCATGTTCCTTCTGCAATATCTCCCCTCCCCTCCACAGGGTTTTGAAGGCCCCACCTGCAGCCACAGAGCCCCTTCCTGTGGCCTCCATCACTGCCACCATGGAGGCCTGTGTCTGCCCTCCCCTAAGCCAGGCTTCCCACCACGCTGTGCCTGCCTCAGTGGCCATGGGGGCCCTGACTGCCTGACCCCACCAGCTCCTCAAGGCTGTGGCCCCCCATCTCCATGTCTATACAATGGCAGCTGCTCGGAGACGCCTGGGTTGACAGGCCCAGGCTTTCGATGCTCCTGCCCTCCCAACTCTCCAGGGCCCCGGTGTCAGAGGCCTGGAGCAAAGGGGTGTGAAGGCAGAGGTGGAGATGGGGCCTGTGACGATGGCTGCAGTGGCCCAGGAGGAAACTGGGATGGAGGAGACTGCTCTCTGGGGGTCCCAGACCCCTGGAAGGGCTGTCCCTCCCACTCTCGGTGCTGGCTTCTCTTCCGGGATGGGCAGTGCCACCCACAGTGTGACTCTGAAGAGTGTCTGTTTGATGGCTACGACTGTGAGACCCCTCCGGCCTGCATGTGAGCCTGAAACCCACTAGCGCTAGGGAAGGAGGGGGACAGGTGAGGGGACGAGGAAGGACACAGATGCCTCTGAGTTGCAATGTAGCCACAGCCTCAGGATGCAGGGAATGTCAACCCTAATACCATTGCTATTTAAGAGTAGAAGACTCTAGAATCCAACCCAGGGTAATGGGATGGCATCATTACTTAATGTAGGGCGTGACCTCTGTCTAGGCTCCTCTCTGAGAGTTGTGGGAACTCAGGCCTCAAGCCTCCTTACCTAAGCTCTGTTGCCATGGAGTATCTCCCCTAGCAACTAGCACCCCGCAGAGGGAAAAGGGCCTTGGACTCTCCTTCAGTCAGACAGGAGGGTTTGGGAGGGAGAGAGGATGGTCTTAGGAGACAAGGGTATCAATAGACATAAGGTGTCCGGACTACCATCCAGGGCTCGACTAAGCCAGTTGCTCCACAGCTGCCCCCACTTAGCAACCAGAGCCTCAGGGGCCTTGGAATGTCAGGAATTCTCTCTGGGGTGAAGAGGGGAATCAGATTTTTGGGAGGTCCTGAGTCCCTCTTTCCTCACCCCACAGTCCAGCCTATGACCAGTACTGCCGCGATCACTTCCACAATGGGCACTGCGAGAAAGGCTGCAACACCGCAGAATGTGGCTGGGATGGAGGTGACTGCAGGCCTGAAGATGGGGATTCAGAGTGGGGGCCCTCCCTGGCCCTGCTGGTAGTGCTTAGCCCCCCAGCCCTGGACCAGCAACTGCTTGCCCTGGCCCGGATGCTGTCCCTGACTCTGAGGGTGGGGCTCTGGGTAAGGAAGGACAGCGAAGGCAGGAACATGGTGTACCCCTATCCTGGGGCCCGGGCTGAAGAGGAGCTAGGAGGAACTCGGGACCCCTCTCATCAGGAGAGAGCAGCCTCTGAAACACAGCCCCTGGGCAAGGAGACAGACTCCCTCAATGCTGGGTAAGAAGCTGGGCAGAGGAGAGGGCGAGACTCCAGTGTTTTTAACAGGGTAGAGGGAGGGAAGGGAGCCCAGGGCCAATACAGGGGTCTCTGGTGTGCCTCCCCCACAGGTTTGTAGTGGTGATGGGTGTGGATTTGTCCCACTGTGGCCCTGACCACCCAGCATCCCACTGTCCCTGGGACCCTGGTCTCCTGCTCCGCTTTCTTGCTGCAATGGCCGCAGTGGGGGCCCTGGAGCCCCTATTACCAGGACCCCTGCTGGCTGCCCACCCTCATACAGGCACTGGTAGGTAACCCCTGCCATTTCCCCTGACCTTTGCTCCCAGGCCTGCTCTCATGCCAACAATAGCCAATGGAGGTCAACTCAAACAAGACAGCTGAGACCTAAAATGTTCTTTGTGGGGACTTACTCTCTTTAACTCCCCTTTCTCTAACTGGATCTACTGACGGCCCATCTGTTCTGCAGTCTTCTTCCTTCTTTCCCTAAGTCCTTTATCCTAGCCCTGCAGCAATCCTCAGTTGCTTCTCTACTATACCAAGAGTATCTACTGTTCTCTGCATCGAACACTTCATAGCGCAGGAAAGGACAGTAACTGTTACATCGTGCTTACTCTGTGCCTTACTCTAAGCACTTTACATTATCATTTAATCCTCCCAACAGCCCCACGAGGCAGGTACTACTGGTTGAGCATCCCTTATCTCAAATGCTTGGGACCAGAAGGGTTTCAGGTTTCTGATTTTTTCAGATTTTGAAATATTTGCCTTATACTTAGAAATCTGAAATCCTAAATTCTCCAGTGAGCATTTCCTTGGAGCGTCATGTCAGTGCTCAAAAAGTTTCAGATTTTGGAGCATTTTAGATTTCGAATTTTGGCATTAGGTATGCTCAACATGTATTATTATCTGCACTTCACAAATAAGGAAACTGAGGCAAAGAGAGGTTACTGAACTTGCCCAAAGATGTCACAGTGGTAAACAGTCTGACGAGGAATGGCCTCTCTTTGTGACTCTGTCTCTCCACCAGCGCCCCCTGCCAACCGGCTTCCCTGGCCTGTGCTGGGCTCCCCAGTGGCTGGGGTGATTCTCCTGGCCCTCGGGGCTCTTCTCGTCCTCCAGCTCATCAGGCGCCGACGCAGAGAGCATGGGGCCCTGTGGCTGCCACCTGGTTTCACTCGAAGGCCTCGGACTCAGCAAGCTCCCCGCCGACGCCGGCCTCCACTGGGCGAGGATAGCATCGGCCTCAAGTGAGACTGAGGAGGAACCTGGGCTCAGGGAGGGAGTCTTTCGTATGGACATAATTATGAGCACACGAGATAAGAAACACGATTGCAGAAGTCAAAGATAGGGGAAGAAGAGAGAGGGGTAGAGAGGCTGCTGGAAATCTTGCAGGCTCCGCTGGTCATAACTACTCGTAACCTCTACCCACCCCAACCCCTTCCAGGGCGCTCAAGCCAGAGGCAGAAGTTGATGAGGATGGAGTTGTGATGTGCTCAGGTCCTGAGGAGGGAGAAGAGTTGGGCCAGGTGAAAGGGCTGGGGAAATGGTCTGGAGGTGATGGAGGGGAAGAAAGGACAAATGGACCTTCACTGATCCTTGCTCTTACCCCAAGGCTGAAGAAATAGCCTCCCCCTCCAAGTGCCAGCCCTGGCCTCTGAGCGGTGGCTGTGGGGAGCTCCCTCAGGCAGCCATGCTGACTCCTCCCCAGGAATCCGAGACGGAGGCCCCTGACCTGGACACTCGTGGACCTGGTATATAAGTCAACCCAGACCAAGAAAATGGAAAAAACTTCCTTTGACCCTTTTAGAATCAGAAAGTCCTTTAATACCAGAACTGGAGGAACTAATCTTAGACTTAGGACCTTAGAAGAATGATTCTCAAAGTATGGACCTTAGATAGCAGAATCCGCATCACCTGAGAATTTGTTAGAAATGCAAATTCTTGGGCTCCGCTGCAGAGCTACTGATTCAGAAATTCAAGATGTTAGGTGACTTGTGTTTTAACAAGCCCTCCAGGTGATGCTGATCCAGACTCAAGTTTGTGAAACCCACTGCCCCGGAATGTTAGAGAGTTAAGGCCTCCTCGCTCCTTTTACAGATGAGGAAAAAGCAGCTTAGAGAGAAGTCACTTTACAAAAGCCACAAAAAGTGAAAAGCCAGAACTTGGCTTCCTGACACCTCAGGCTTTGACTCTACCTGAGCCCTGTGTTGTCCCCTCTCCCTTGTTGTGTCCGTGTGACTGACCCGCGTGTGACTCATGTCTCACCCGCAGATGGAGTAACATCACTTATGTCAGCAGTTTGCTGTGGGAGAGTCGAGTCTAGGACCTTCCAGGGGGCATGGTTGAGAAGTCCTGAGCCCTGGGAACCTCTGCTGGATGAAGGGGCCTGTCCCCAGGCTCACACTGTGGGCACTGGGGAGACCCCCCTACACCTGGCTGCACGATTCTCCCGGCCAACCGCTGCGCACCGCCTCCTTGAGGCTGGAGCCAATCCCAACCAGCCAGACCGGGCAGGACGCACCCCGCTTCACGCGGCTGTGGCCGCTGATGCTCGAGAGGTCTGCCAGGTCAGCGCACAGAGGTCCCTAAAGGGAATGGGGGAAGAGTTTACAAGTAAAGCTGGGCAGACGCATCCCCTAAGGCTTGACAAAGAGGAAACTGATGTGAAATTGGGGACCCGAAAGGGAAAAAACGGAAGATAGCTAAATATGGATTGGGGGGGGGGGGTTTAGTGTGAGAGACATGAGCTAACAGTCCATGGAGTCACTGGCCATCTCTGTGCCCTCAGCTCTTACTCCGCAGCAGACAAACTGCAGTTGATGCACGCACAGAGGACGGGACTACACCCTTGATGCTGGCCGCTAGACTGGCGGTGGAGGACCTGGTTGAAGAACTGATTGCAGCCCGAGCAGACGTGGGGGCCAGAGATAAATGGGGTATGTGTGTGGGCGGGGGGGGAAGGGAGGAGAGTGATGTTATGATATAGAGAAGTTGAGCAGATGGGCTGTGAGATGATGTGTAAAATAATATAGGGGCAGCACAGGGATCACTGGAGGGACATTCCCTCCCGCCCTGCTGTCACGGTGGTAAATCCGTGATGCGGTGGCAGTATGGAGCGCGTTGAGTTTCTACCACCATCCTCAACAATACACATACACTCTGCTCCAGCCCACGGGAAACTGGAATAGAGGAGAGTGTGGGAAAGGAGAGAGGTCTCGTGGGGGGGAGGTGGCCTCCGGATCCCACCGACACCAAAACAATGCCCCATTGTCCCTCCCGAGCACCGGTGACGTCACCGGGGCAACGCTTCCTGCTGGCCGGTGGTCGCCCAGGCAACGCTTCCCGCCTTTGAGGGCCCGGCGTGCCGAGTAGCTCTTCCCCCAAGGCCAGAACCCGTGGGAAACCGGAACCCAGGCGTCTGGCCCCCAATCGCGGTAACAACTTCCCACGTTGTCCCCAGGAAAAACCGCGCTGCACTGGGCCGCTGCCGTGAACAACGCCCGAGCCGCTCGCTCCCTTCTCCAGGCTGGATCCGATAAAGACGCCCAGGACAGCAAGGTCAGAACGGGCAGCGGGCTACAGACAAAAAAACCGGGCGCGGGAGAGACAGTGAGGGAACCCCTGAAAGGGGCGGGGCCGGCGGTCAAGTAGGTGAAGGCCGAACGGGCCAGTCCTGTGGGCGCGGCCTCCCCTGACCTCGACCCTTGGCTGTTTCCTGCGGTCCAGGAGCAGACGCCGCTGTTCCTGGCGGCCCGGGAAGGAGCGGTGGAGGTAGCTCAGCTGCTGCTGGGGCTGGGGGCAGCCCGAGAGCTACGGGACCAGGCTGGGCTAGCGCCGGGGGACATCGCCCGCCTCCGGAACCACTGGGATCTGCTGACGCTGCTGGAAGGGGCGGGGCCCCCCGAAGTCCGTCACAAAGCCACGCCGGGCCGCGAGGCCGGAGCCGTGCGGCGCGCACGGACAGTGTCAGGAGGCGCACCCCCGCATAGGGGCGGGGTTGTGCCGCGCTGTCGGACGCTGTCAGCCGGAGCCGGCCCGCGTGGGGGCGGAGCTTGTCTGCAAGCTCGGACCGGGTCGGTAGACTGGGCCACGCGCGGGGGCGCGGCCTATTCGCACTGCCAGAGCCTAGCGGGAGGAGCAGCAGGAGGAGGCCCGGCCCTTCGCGGTCGTAGGTTTTCTGCGGGCATGCGGAAGCCTCAACCCAACCCTGCGATAATGCCAGGAAGATCCGGAGTTGCCCCCGGGCGCGGGGGCAGGGCCTCAGCGGATGACTGGCCCTGTGATTGGCTGGCCTTGGGAGCCTGCGGCCCCACCTCCAACATTCCGATCCCGCCTCCTTGCCTTACTCCGTCCCCGGAGCGGGGATCTCCTCAAGTTGCTTGGGGTCCCCCAGCCTACCAAGAAACGCCTTTAAACTTAGAAGGGGAGAGTCAAAAATAGAAGGCTACATGAGGGGGACGAATTCTAAAATGATTACCTTTAAATGACAGGTATTCCGGAAAGCCCTCCAGCTTTTAAGATGGAGCCCCCAAAGTGAGGCGTCTTGAGTTTAGTTTTCCTTGTAAAATGAGGGTATGCCCAGCAGAGCAGGCATCATCTTCCACAAGGAGAAGCTGCAGCTCTGGAAAGAGGGTTTAGGATGCTGGGATGAGGCAGGCCCGGTCCCTCTTTCAGAAAATAAGGGTAAGAGGTTACAGGAGGACAGAGTGGAGTGGGAGAAGTACCCCTAAACTGGAGCCAAGAACTGTAGCCAGATAGGATGTAAGACGTTTTTTTTCCTGAATACGGTTCCCAAAGGGAACCTCTATCATTTATTGCCCACAAACGGCTGACAAATATTTATTGAGCACCCTAACTATGTGCCAGGCACTGTGTAGATGCTGAAATGTGGCCAAGCTCCCCCTACCTCCAACCCCTGCTGATGACTCCTTGCATTCCCTCCGACCCCCAAACAGAGAAATTCCACTGCAGGGATGAAGCGCCACTCTTCTAGCCACTACTGTCTCTTTAAGAACCCCAAATCTGTCACCCATAATAAAGCTGATTTGAAGTGCTATTTTTTTTTTTGGAAGGGTTGGGGAGAGAAATGGGAAAAAACACTATGGCTGCATAGTGTTGTCAGAACTTTGTGCCCTAGGCACAGCATTTGGATGAAGGCTGTAAGTATAGTTTAAGAGCAAGAATAAAAACATTTGGGGGTCCCATGTCAATGTACTATCTGAAAGCAGGAGTCTCTGGTAGCCCAGGGAGAACCCATATACACAGTAGGCCATGCATACACTTTGTCCCTCATCCAAAGACATTTAGTTATGGCCACTTAGGGTATTCCTAAGTCCTCAAGTCAAGTAGATGGAGATGGACAGAGCATCTTAAAGAAGCTTTGTCCACCTTGCAGCAATATGGTGGCACCTCTTTAATGCTGCTAAGCCTGAGACATGGAGGCATGAGGCATTTTGAAAGATACTACCTTTTTTTCTTGAGATAGGGCCTCACTCTGTTACCCAGGCTGGAGTGCAGTGGCACAATCATAGCTCACTGCAGCTTCAAACTCCTGGGCTTTGAGCAATCCTCCTGCCTCAGCCTCCTGAGTAGCTAGGACTACAGTCACATACCATCACACCCAGCTAATTTGTTTTTAATTTTTTGTAGAGACAGGGTCTCACTATGTTGCCCAGGCTGGTCTTGAACCATGGGCCTCAAGCAATCCTCCTGCCTCCCAAAGTGCTGGGATTCCAGGCTTGAGCACCAGGCCTGGCCAAGTACTACCATTTATTGATCATTCATTCACTATGCACCAAGTGCCTTATTACATTTAATCCTCACATCAACTCTATGATGTAGGTGCTATTAAAATCCTGTTTTACTCTTTCAGAAACTGAGGCACAGATTTTATTTGCCCAAGACTGCAAAGCATTTAATGACAGGACCCGATCTCCATTAGATTTCATGCTGCAAGTCACTCAGCTGTAAACCCCCTAACATGGCAGGTTGCCATTGAGAGTTCCCAAATTACTACCTGTCCTGCTCCCTACTCGGTGCCAACCAGCCCAACTAACATTGATCAAAGACCAAGCCAGAAAGGTGGTCTACTCTTCTTTTCCTTTCTATATCCCTCATTTATGACCAAAGTAAAGTTTTCCCCTGCCCCTTATCTGCAGTAATCTGAGTTGCCAGAGTGAACCCTGGCGCGTTCTCTCATACATGGTGCGCATTTTGTCCCCTGAATAGACTGTATGTACCTAGAGGACAGGAATAATTATTCCACAGATATTTATTGAATACTTACTATCTGTTGGACCCAGTGCTAAGAGTCTATGTATACATTTGAGAGCTCAACGTTCCACGGTCTGACTCCTCTGCTTCCCACTGGAACCATGCCCCTCCCAGTCCCAATAAGGCTGAGGGAAGATGGGGAGGGCCAAATCCTATATCAGGGTCTTGGGGAGGGAAGGGACCTGGTTCGGGGGAGGGGGATTCCGAGGAGTGAAACCACTTCCTGTGTAGCTAGTTCCTGTGTTGACAGAAAGAGCTGAAGGGGAGGCAGGGGTGGAGGGAGCAGAGCCAAGGATTGAGGGGCTACTGCAGCTCGGGAGATGCAAAGGCCAGGAGTCCTTCCCCACCATGAGTCCCCTCCACTCCTGCAGCTGGAGTTTCCCCAGCCTCTGTGGGAGCAAGAAAGCTCAAAAGAGCTGTTTGAGTGGGAAAAGAGAATGGAGGAAGTTGACAGGGATGGGCGGGGCCCGTGGGGGGGCTGACCAGGAACCCAGCTTCCTGCTCAGTACCCAGACATCCAGCCCCCAGCTCACCCCCACCCCTTCCAGCCCCTACTCGGCTCAGGAACCTGTTCTGGCCCTCCTCCCAAGTCCCAGCACCCCTCCCCCATCAGTTTCTCCCCTCTAGGGGATGGAGGCCGGGAGACCCCAGGAAGAAGAGGATGGCGAACAGGTGAGCTGGGCACCGGGTGGGGAAGGCTGCCACTGGGAGAGAAGAGAGGTGAGAGGACCTGGGGGCAGAGACCTAGTGACACAGGTGGACACAAAGGAGTTGCAGAGGCTTGGGCAGACTGTGGCAGGAACAGAGACACAGAGAAAGGAAATGGGCCACTGGCCTAGCCCCCTGTCCATCCCCCCCCCAACCACCACCGCTTGACTGGAATGGACGTCTTTTGGCATCAGGGCTCCCCTCAGGATGAGCAAGGCTGGCCCCCTCCGAACTCCACCACTCGGCCTTGGCGATCTGCTCCTCCATCCCCTCCTCCTCCAGGCACCCGCCACACAGGTACCCCACCCACCCAGTGAGCTCCCCGCCCCTGGTGCCCACATCCTAACCCCATTACCAAGGCCCACTTCATTGTGGGCCCCCTCCCCACCTCCTCCAGATTCCCCATGGGACTCCCCATTGTACTCCCTTGACTCTGTCCCTAGTCACCTAACCTTGTCCCCACCCCCTACAGCTCCTGTCTGCCAACTTTTCTGAGTTCTGCTCCCTCATCTCCCCAGCCCTGGGGCCCCGCTCGGCCTCCCTGCTGTCCCTGCAGACTGAGCTCCTTCTGGACCTGGTGGCTGAGGCCCAATCCCGCCGCCTAGAGGAGCAGAGGGCCACTTTCCATGCCCCACAGAGCCCCCCAAGCCTAGCCCCTGCCCTGCCCCGGCCTCTTGAGGACAAAGAACAGCTCTACAGCACCATCCTCAGTCACCAGGTGAGACACCCGCCACGAGGCACTGCCCAGGTCTCCTGGTCTCTTGGCTTCTGTTTTCTTTTGGGACCTACCCCTCTTTCTCCCTAGGCATGTGCCCCATCGCCAGCCCCTAGTCACCCCATCCCCATCACAGGTTTCCTATACACTCCCCCATTCTAACTCTGGCTCCCCTGAAGGGCCTCGTCCCAGACCCTCACCGAAGCTCTCCCTCTCCCTCCACTCCTCTAGTGCCAGCGGATGGAAGCCCAGCGATCAGAACCTCCCCTCCCCCCAGGGGGGCAGGAGCTCCTGGAGTTGCTGCTGAGAGTTCAGGGTGGGGGTCGAATGGAGGAACAAAGGTCCCGGCCCCCCACACACATCTGCTGAGACTTGAGCCCCCAACCAGCCCTCCTCATTCCTGGGGTTCAAAGCTGGGCAGCCCATTGCATGCCTTCAACCCTTGCTCAGCAGGGTACCAGAGACTGGAAAATCCAGCAGAAATCTCAGTATTCATCACCCTCATCACCTTCCCTGAGAACTGGAGAGGGTGAAAGTCCCCAAACCCTGGGAATAGGCAAGGTAGGATGGTCATTTAACTCCCTCTCCTAGTACATGGGCACTTGAGGCAGTAAGAGGATCCCTGGCACGTCTCAGGGAGTAGATGGGAGTCCCTGTCCTGAGCTGTGGGGACGCCACCAATAGTCAAGTTACCAGGCAGGGTCTGAGGGTTCAGGCCTCCACCACCCAAGAAAAGGCAAATCTCCCAAGGTTACGACCTGAGAGCCAGCTCTACCCTCCTTCCCAGTAAGAAGAAAGGGGGAGGGGGGTACGGCCAAAACAGATTAAGACTATTTTCCCTCTCTCACTCCCACCATCGCCACCCACCCGCACACCCCAGCGGCGACACTGAGGGGCCTACAGGCTGTGAATGGACCTTTAGCCCTGCCCACCTCTCTCCCCACTGCTGCTCTGAGTCTGTCTGATATTTTGGTTGTATGAATAAATGTAATTCTCCTCTGGACTGAAGACTGGTGTCTGGGGGGGGGGCAGAGATCGGAGGGTAGGAAGGTGAGGCCAGAGGCCACCTCTCTCCCCAGTCTGGCCAGAGGCCAGCTCCCCTCCCTGGCTGGTTAATTACTGGCTCATTAAGCAGCGGCTGGAGACCTCCCTAATTATCTCCCCCAGCCCCTCTCTCCTGGTTTTAATTAAGTAGAACAGGGAGTGGACTCATTAGAACAAGAAATATGAACTGAGCTGTCTGTGAACCCAGGCATTCCAGCGGCCAGAGTCCACATCATCTAGATCCCTAATTCAGAACCCAGGTGGCAGGCCTCCTAGCCCTCAACACGCCCCTCTCCCAGGCCACCCAAGTCCAGCGGGGCCTTCCCATATTTTCCCCGATGGGCCAGTCTCCTCCCCTTGTCCCCTCTTCCCTCGCCCCTCCTCCACTCGGTCTCAGTTCCTCTGTTTCTGTGTGTCTTTCTCCGCCCCCAGCTCCTCCCCGTTCCTCCTCTCTTCTCCCCTCCTCTTCCTCCTCGTCTCCCCTCCCCCAGCCTCCCTCCCTCGTTCCCCCCTTCTCCCTCCTCCCTCCTCCCTCTCTCTCATACACACCCCCGCTTGGGCCTCCTCTCTCTCTCCGGCTCCATTTTCTCCGCCGCCGGGGGCCGGGGTCTCCTGTGGGGGGCCCAGCTGGTACCCCAGGTCTCCCTTCAGTGCCGGGGTGAACCCCGGGGGAGCCGGGAGGGGGGAAGACAGGCGGGGGTTGGGGCGGAGGGAGCAGCGGCCCCAGCGAGTTTGGGGGGGAAGTAACCAGGCGGGGGGAGGGGCGGAGCAGGGAGGGGGCCTCAGGGCCCCCCCCAGCTATGGACGAGCGGCTGCTGGGGCCGCCCCCTCCAGGCGGGGGCCGGGGGGGCTTGGGACTGGTGGGTGGGGATCCTGGGGGCCCTGGCGAGCCTCCCGGTGGCGGAGACCCCGGTGGGGGTAGCGGGGGGGTCCCGGGAGGCCGAGGGAAGCAAGACATCGGGGACATTCTGCAGCAGATAATGACCATCACCGACCAGAGCCTGGATGAGGCCCAGGCCAAGTGAGTGCCCCCACCCCGGGACCCCACACAGACCCAGCAAACCCCCGTTCACAAGCTGTGAATCTTCTGGGAGCCCCCCAACTCCAGGGCCCTCTCCAGGATCCAGCAGCTGCCTCCTTACTCCTGGGAGCCCCTAGAAAAGTGATCCTTCTCAAACCTCCCTTGATCCCTAGGCCCTGAAACCTTCACAGAGGAAACCCCAGGTAGCCCCACTCCCCCTCCTAACCCTTTGCTGACCCCCACACTCCCCGGGAACAGCCCCATCTCCGGAGCCCCCTTCTGGCTCCCAGACTAAGAAGCTGTTCTTAGGCTATGCTGCCTTCTCCCCTAACTCTCCACCCAGCCCGCCCGCTTCTCTCCAGACCTGGGGACCTCCACACACTCTCCAGAGCTCCTAACACTCCTCTCCACCCGCGGCCCCAGCCTCCAAGGGTCCTCACCCACCCTTCCCTCTGCTCAGCCAGACACCGGGTGCATCAGAGCCTCCCACCTACTCAGCCCGAGACCCCTTCACACACACTTAGCTTGGCACCCCCAATCCCTCTCTGCCACCTCAAACTCCATCTCTCTTCCTCTGAAGAGGACCTAGTCACCTTCATTTCTCCAGTCACCCCAAATCCCACCTCATACCTTCCTATGCCATCTCCCGAAGCCCCCAGCCCACCCATGGTGCCTGCGGCCTGCTGCTTGCGTCTTCCCTCTGTCTTCCTGAAGCCCAGCAGCTTCCCCAGGCTCTCTGAGCTGGTCTTTTCCCAAGAGCCTCCTACCCAACTCCATTCCACCCCCAACCCACTTCCTCCCTCTGCACATGTACCCTTCTCCCTCCTTGTTCCCAGGCTCCCTTCCACATCAGAGACCCCTGCTCTGTTTCTCTACCTCCTCAACTTTTCTCTTTCCCCACTCCCACTCCTCCCAAGGAAACACGCCCTAAACTGCCACCGAATGAAGCCTGCTCTCTTTAGCGTCCTGTGTGAAATCAAGGAGAAAACCGGTATGTGTGTCCCCCCCTGATTTGGTCAACTCTGGGGACAGAACCTTGTTCATTGTAGGGCTAAAGACTGTGACAACTTGGGCCCCTGAGGAAAGTGAGGAGTCGAGAAGGTTGCTAAGGGGACTGGGAAAGGAACCAAAGCCTGGGAACTTGGGTCTCCAGGAGGCACTGGGAGGACTGAGTGCTGGGTGTGGGGTCCCTGGGTCCCTAAGTCCACCCACCTACATGCTAGGCCTGAGCATCCGAAGCTCCCAAGAGGAGGAGCCGGTGGACCCACAGCTGATGCGCTTGGACAACATGCTTCTGGCAGAGGGTGTGGCTGGGCCGGAGAAAGGAGGGGGCTCAGCAGCAGCAGCTGCAGCCGCTGCAGCCTCCGGGGGCGGCGTGTCCCCTGACAACTCCATTGAACACTCGGACTATCGCAGCAAACTTGCCCAGATCCGCCACATCTACCACTCGGAGCTGGAGAAGTATGAACAGGTGAGGAGAGGGGGCTGGGGGGAGGTGTAGAGGGAGGGGCTCTGGGGAAGGAATCTCAAGACCAGAGGGCTCCTCCTTACCAGCCTACGGGCCCCCACTACAGGCATGTAATGAGTTCACAACCCATGTCATGAACCTGCTGAGGGAGCAGAGCCGCACGAGGCCAGTGGCACCCAAAGAGATGGAGCGCATGGTGAGCATCATCCACCGGAAGTTCAGCGCCATCCAGATGCAGCTCAAGCAGAGCACCTGCGAGGCCGTCATGATCCTGCGTTCCCGCTTCCTGGATGCCAGGTGGGACCCAGAGACCCAGGCCAGCGCCCAGCACCAGGCTCCTTCCCATTCCTCTCCAAGGCCCTGGGCTGCCATGTTGCACAGCACGGAACTCCAAGACAGTGGTGCCCTCTGGAGTCATGCGACGTGGCAGCCCTGCAAGACACCAACATCCTCCTCACTACCCTTCTCTCCCCTCTGTAGACGAAAGCGCCGTAACTTCAGCAAACAGGCCACTGAGGTCCTAAATGAGTATTTCTACTCCCACCTGAGTAACCCGTATCCCAGTGAGGAGGCTAAAGAGGAGCTCGCCAAGAAATGTGGCATCACTGTCTCTCAGGTATTATGAGGGTTTGGGGAGAATGGAGTTCCGAAGCAAAACGTTCTCAGATGCTAATCAAGTGTGGTGGTGTGCACCTGTCATCCCAGCTACTCAGAGGGCTGAGGCGGGACGATAGCTTGTGCTCAGGAGTTCAAGACTAGCCTGAGCAACATAGCAAGATCCTGTCTCAAAAAAAAAAAAATATTAAAAGAAAATGCTTTCAGATCCTATTCAATGAAGGGCTCCAGGGGGAAAGGTTTCTACCTGACCTTCCTTTCTGTCCAACACCCCACAGGTCTCCAACTGGTTTGGCAACAAGCGCATTCGCTATAAGAAAAATATTGGAAAGTTCCAAGAAGAGGCAAACATCTATGCCGTCAAGACTGCTGTGTCAGTCACCCAGGGGGGCCACAGCCGCGCCAGCTCCCCGACACCCCCTTCCTCCGCAGGTGGATCCCACTGTCACCCCAGCTGGCTGTATTGCACACTTCCTGCTTTTGTTCCCACTTCCTGTCTAGGCGGGATCACAACAGAGAGGGGGCCTTTTGGGGCTAGAGGGACCAAGCTGAGACAGGGTAGAGATGTCAAGGGACAAAGGCCACTCCAATGAAGTTAATTCTGTCTTTCTTGCAGCGGGTGGTCAGGGGAGGCTCAGGAAGAGCTTGCTCTTTCTGAGTGTTGGAATGTTGTTTTGTGGATAGTTTGTATATAGTGGCACATCCCCACAGAGCTAGTTTAAAGGGCTTTTTGTAACTGAGTTATCTCCTATCTGCCGTCACAGGCTCTCTTATATTCCTCCCTCTCTGTTCCTCCAAGGCTCTGGTGGCTCTTTCAATCTCTCAGGATCTGGAGACATGTTCCTGGGGATGCCTGGGCTCAATGGAGATTCCTATTCTGCTTCCCAGGTCAGCTGCCCCCATCTCATCTCAAGTAGGGCTTTCCCAGACTCTGTTTCCCTCGCTTTAGGATGCACGACCTCTTTCTTTTGAGGCTTCTTCTCACCGTGTCCTACCTTCCTCTGCTGCCTGCAGGTGGAATCACTGCGACACTCGATGGGGCCAGGGGGGTACGGGGACAACCTCGGGGCAGGCCAGATGTACAGCCCTCGGGAAATGAGGGTGAGTGGATTCTGAAGCTCCCTCCCTCCAGCTCTCACCAGGACAGAAGGGCCTTTTCCCCAGCAGTGTTGTACCCACACGGGGCTTCCCAGGGCCCTGTTTCCCAGACTCCAACTGTCTCTCTTTTTTCCCAGGCAAACGGCAGCTGGCAGGAGGCTGTGACCCCCTCTTCAGTGACATCCCCAACAGAGGGACCAGGGAGTGTTCACTCCGACACCTCCAACTGATCTCACCCCTCAGGGTCACAGGGGTGAGGGCTCTCACAAGGCAACTCTGGAAGAAGACATGGGCATCCAGAAGACAAACCCCAAATACAAGAGAAGCACAAGACAGAGCAGGGCGAATGGGGTCGTCCCCGCCCCAACTAGACTCTCAGTGCTGGGGGTGCTGACTACATGGCAGGAAGAATGGGGCCCCTAAGGGAGAGTGGGGTGTGTCTCCCCCTTTCTTCTATCTTTTTTCCCTCTTACACAAACACACACACTCAGAAACCTCTTTCTCTCTCTCTCACCCCATACACTCCCACATACTCTCTCTGGGTTCCCCCACCCCACTTACATGTTCTGGAATCTGTGGAGACACCAGTCCTGCCCGACCAGAGATGCCAAAAATGGGGACATGACTTCTGGACAGAGGACGTGGGCCATGCCCCCTGTGCTTCCCCACCCCCTGCCCCTCCAGACGGCTTTATTACCTCATACGCAGCTCATCCTAAACCAATAGAACCGCTCGGTGGACAAGAGTGTCTGACTCAGATATCTACCTCGGAGGGAGTTTCTGCTACTTTAGGGAATTATTGACTGGGCTTTGGGGTTGAACTTTTTTTTTTTTTTTTTTTTTTTAAGAAAAGAAAAAGAAACCCTGGGATCCATCTGTATTTTTTAAATCTTTGGTTTTTTTTCTTTTGTTGGTGATAGTGGTTCTTAATTTTTAGTTTGGGAATGTAGTTTTTTTTTTTTAATATAAATGTTATTTTCTTGACTTTTTTAATTTCTTGCTTTCCCATGTTGGGGTGATAGCCAGAGGGGTCCTGGTAAGAGAAAGGGGGACAATTGGTGAATAGGCCCACCTGGCTCCAGGCCCGTCCATCAGGCTGTGAATTGTATAGGGCACAAAGCCCTCGCCCCCTACAACCATGTGGGTGTTCTTTGCCTGTGCACGCAGGTTTCTGCTGCACTTGCTGTGGAGGCAGCGAGGGCCTGCTGGCCTCCTAGCCCCCCTCTTCCCACAGCCCTTGGGCAGGGTTGGACTCAGTAATTTTGAGGAAATTGAAGATGCCACCTTCCCCTGTGAGTGACACATCCTTAATTTTTTTTTAACTACTATTTGCTGGGTGGAGGGGGAAGAATAGGGAGGGAGTTATTGCCAAATATGTGAAACATGAGTTGGGGTGCTTATATGTGTATCTCCCTCAGTTTCCCCAGAAATGAGGTATCTTTTGGTTATACCAAAACCAAGGGGGTGGGGAGAGAGGAGGGAGGTTGCAAAAAGCCAGGTATGGGGGAAAGTAAAATCAACACTGTCCCATCCTTGGCCCTGAAACCCTACCATCTGGTCCCCTCAGACATCCTCAGGACTTTACAAGACTGTCAGAGTGGGGGACCCCTCCCGTCAAGAGATCTGGGCAGGCTGGGGGACAGGCTGGGAGTGTGATGGGTGGGGGGCGGTAGGCACGGGCCGGGGGCAGTTCTCTCCTCACTTGTAAACTTGTAGTTTCACAGAAAAAAAAAAAAAAGTGCAGTTTTAAATAAAGAAATTTCTTTTTTCCCTGGGTTTAGTTGAGAATTTTTTCAAAACATATGCGAAACCCCAGAAAAAACTCTCTCACAAAGCCCCGAGCAGTTTTCTCCCCATGCCTAGCCTTGCCCTCACTTGCCCCATTCCACCTCAGCAAACAACAGCCTGGCCTGAAGCCTGCAGCCCAGTGCCTTGCCCAGTCAAGACGGGCTGCAGTGGCCACCAGGCAGCCCTCAGGACTGATGGGATACACGGGGGAGGGGGGTTCTCTGAGGGAATAAGACCCTAGGAGGTACACACTCCCCACCCTGAGAGGCTGGCAGTGCCCAGGAGTGGAGTGATAATTGTTTCTCCCAGTATCTGAAGGACTCTTGTCCCAGAGGCATGAATTCCTAGCATTCTCTGTGACAGGACAGGACTGAGAGATGGGGGCAGGGAAGAGGGTGCAAGCCCCACCTAGGGCGGTGGCCACAGCAGGGACAGGGGCAGACAGAGCCAGGAGCCCGGGGAGGAAGCAGGATGGCAGCAGGGGCAGCGGCCGGAGCCTGGGTGTTGGTCTTCAGTCTGTGGGGTGAGCCACTCCTCCCACCCCACCAATCCTCGCTGCAGAAAGTACTTCACTCCTACCCCCCAATCTCCCCAGAACCTTGCTAGAACCCAGGCACTGCTTTGCAAGCTCCTTCACCCACCCTGTCCTAATTTCATTTGCTCCATCTCCCTTCCTGCCCCTCCACCATGGTGCTATCTCCCAGGGGCGGTAGTAGGTGGTCAAAACGTCACAGCCCGGATCGGAGAGCCCCTGGTGCTGAACTGTAAGGGGGCCCCCAAGAAACCACCCCAGCAGCTGGAATGGAAACTGGTAAGCAGAGCCTCTGTCCCAGCCTCCCAAGGTCCAGAGCAACCAGCAGTGATCTGCCTCATCAGTCCTCTCCCAAAGAACTGCACTGTTTAGGCCCCTCCTCTGCCTTCAGAACACAGGCCGGACAGAAGCTTGGAAGGTCCTGTCTCCCCTGGGAGGCCCCTGGGATAGCGTGGCTCGTGTCCTCCCCAACGGCTCTCTCCTTCTTCCGGCTGTTGGGATCCAGGATGAGGGGACTTTCCGGTGCCGGGCAACGAACAGGAATGGAAAGGAGACCAAATCCAACTACCGAGTCCAAGTCTACCGTAAGGATTCCAGGGCCTTCCTTCTCCCAGACCCTGCTCTCATCTAAGATAAAGCCTTCAACCCCAGCCCTTGACTCCTTGGCCCTGGTGTGTGAGGATCTTTGACTTCTGTTGCTCCCATTCTCATACCTGGAGTGTAAAAACCTTCAAAGCTGCAGCCTCTGACTGGAATTTTCCCTTCTTCAGAGATTCCTGGGAAGCCACAAATTGTAGATCCTGCCTCTGAACTCATGGCTGGAATCCCCAATAAGGTAGTGAAAGAGAGAGAGAGAGAAGCAGAAAATGGTCCCGTGAAGGAGGGGAGAGTGGCTGTGTTGGGGGGGTATGGCATCTCTCATTTTCAAAGGATGATGAGGTCACCACTCTTTCCTCAGGTGGGGACTTGTGTGTCCGAGGGAGGCTACCCTGCAGGGACTCTTAGCTGGCACTTGGATGGGAAACCCCTGGTACCTGATGGGCAGGGTGAGTCCGATCTAAGTTCCCCGCTCCTAGCAGCCTTCTTCCTGATCTCACTCCCATACCCTGGGATGTCGTATCTTCCCCTTCCTCCACCGTAGGAGTGTCTGTGAAGGAACAGACCTGGAGACATCCTGAGACGGGGCTCTTCACACTGCAATCAGAGCTGATGGTGACCCCAGCCGGGGGAGGAGCTTCCCACCCCACCTTCTCCTGTAGCTTCAGCCCGCGCCTGCCACGGCGCCGGGCCTTGCACACAGCCCCCATCCAGCCCAGTGTCTGGGGTGAGCACAGAGATGGGGAGGGCCACAAGCTCAGGTGAGCACATTCTGGCCCTCAGGGAAAGAAAGTGGTCAAGTCCGTGGCCGCCGGAACCACTCGTGGGTGTAACTGTCAACCTCATGCCCCTTCCAACCCGCAGAGCCTAAGCCTCTGGAGGAGGTCCAGTTGGTGGTGGAGCCAGAAGGTGGAGTAGTAGCTCCTGGTGGGACCGTAACCCTGACCTGTGAAGCCCCTGCCCAACCCCCTCCTCAAATCCACTGGCTGAAGGACGTGAGTGACCCGGAGACAGGGCTGGGAAGTAGGGAGAACCCAAACTGGTGACTGGAAGGAGGGCAGAGGCCTAATGGAGGCAGAGGCAGGCTAGGAGCTCAGGAGGAAGACATCTGAGGGTATCTGAGGATGTGGAGACAAAGAGACAGGAGTCTGGGGTGTGGACAGGAGTTTTGTTAACAGTCTATCTCCCTTCCCCTGCCCAGGGTGTGCCCCTGTCCCTTCCCCCCAGCCCTGTGCTGATCCTCCCTGAGGTAGGGCCTCAGGACCAGGGAACCTACAGCTGTGTGGCCACCCACCCCAGCCATGGGCCCCAGGAAAGCCCTGCTGCCAGCATAAGCATCATCGGTGAGACCTCTCCCCAAAATGCCAGGGACCCTGGGGCTGAAGGGAGGGACAGCACAGGCTCCAATTCCCTATCCTATTCTGGCATTATCCCCAAGAGCCACCCCACCCCTCCCTCCATGCACCCACACCCAGTCCTCCTCTGCCCCACCCAAATCCTGCCAAGAGAACAGCCGAGCCTCTCTGCTCTTCCCTCTGAATTGAAAAGGGAAAGACGCCACTGGGGCTCCCACTAAATAGCCTTCTCTCAAACCGAAGTCTGCCCTTCTGACTTGCTCCAACTTTGTCTTCCAGAAACAGGCGAGGAGGGGCCAGCTGCAGGTGAGGGGTTGGATAGTCAGAGAAGTAGAAGATAGCTCCCAACACGTGACTGGGGGCTGGTCAACAAGAAAGGAATGGTGAGCGCTGAGGGCCGTGCCCTCAATTTTCCCCATCTCCCTACAGGCTCTGTGGGCGGGTCAGGGCTGGGAACTCTAGCCCTGGCCCTAGGGATCCTGGGAGGCCTGGGGACAGCCGCCCTGCTCTTTGGAGTCATCATGTGGCGAAGGCGGCGAGGCCAAGGAGAAGAGAGGTGAGTGGAGAGCAAGCCAGACACCTCACACCTGGGGCTTCCAGACAGCAAGTGACAGATGTTGGGGGTGGAACGATGAAGCACTGAGAACCATGTGCGGAATTCTTCCCAATCCTCCTCCTCAGGAAGGCCCCAGAAAACCAAGAGGAGGAGGAGGAGCGTGCAGAGCTGAATCAGTCCGAAGAGCCTGAGGCAGGCGAGAGCAGTACGGGAGGGCCTTGAGGGGCCCACAGACAGACCCCATCCATTACCTTTTCCTCTGACCCATTCTGGCCCCAGACCAGCTATCCTCTGTAGAGTCTATACCCTACCTTGCCAAACTTTCTTCCACAACCAGAGCTCCCCACAAACAGTGATGAGTAAATATCTGACACATCTTCACCATGTGTGTTTGTGTGCGTATGTGAGATGATCTCAGCCCTGCACCCTTGAGAACTGTGAACTCCCATGATCGCCTACTCCACACCAAACATCTACTCAAGTTGGGGAGAAGATGCTCCTGTCCTAGAAGGAAGGAAGGAAGAACTTGGGAAGAGTTCCCATGAATACATTTCACCTTTTTTATTGAATTTGTAATAAAGGAGGTAGTGAAGGGGAGGAAGCACTTAAGAGTCAGAACCCATATCAGACACTGGGGAGAGAAAAATTAAATTAAATCAACATGAGGGGAAGTGGCGGAGGGTCAGAGGGAGCCTTGCCCACCTTTCAACATCAAATCAAGAAATCTGGGGGAAAGCAAAGGATTAGGAGAGAAAAGAAACAGACATCATTTTGTAGATTCTTAATATGTGTATTGGTTTTATTTAAGAAAGCTTTTTCAAATGTGATTTAGAAATTATCTGTAAATAACCAAAAACTAAAATAAGTGAATTGGTGTGTGATCCTCTTATGTTTTGAACTTTTAATTTTTTTTTTTTATTTATAATTTTTAGTCTATAGTAATGGTTTCAGCCTTGTGCTTGAAGTTTTACATCATGCACGTATTTTTCCACCAGGTTGGGTCAAGCAACATTTTTGGTGTCTGTTGGGTACAACACATGCTTTACCATTGTTGCTGCTTGTACTTAAATTCTTTAATACTTGTAACGGGGGAAATGTGAGATAACATTTCCAGATCTGTTGGGGTGGTAATTTTGTCTGAGCAGCTAAGGGTGGAAAATGATTGTAAAGCTTCAGATGACAGAACGATGGAAAAGAGGTATTGGGTTTAAAATGCAACTGGAATTGGGAAAGGTTTCATTACATCGTTACAGTGCTGCAGATAGAAGTGACGTTGGGGTGATGCTGGGCAGCAAGGTGGGCGGAGGAGGGCGGAGGAACAGCGAGGGAGGCTGCTCTGCACTTGGCCTGCTGTCGGTGGAGGAAGGGAAGGGCCTTGAAGGAAAGTGTGCCTTTATTCTGTCAGTGCCCTTGAACGGAAGATGAAGGGCACAACTGAAAAGTCTCGTTGGCTACAGTAAGAGTCAGGGAGGGGGGCAGCTGTTGAAAGGTGTGGGTCTGAAAAGGAAACAGCTCAGGCCTTGGCGGGGCCTCTTACCTGCAGCATGACTTCTGGTGCTGTGAGCCTCAGTTTACCCGTGTAAAGTAATACCTACCTCAAAGGAGCTCCGAGAATTGATTGTCAAGTTTCAAGTACAGTGTGCGAGCAGCACCGAGTGTGATGCTCGAGCGGTAGCTGCTGTTATGGAGGTGATCGTACTATTTAGTGCTGGAGGTGAGGATCAGTGGGGTTTCTTTTCTTCCAAGAAACCGAAGATTATCCATTTTCCAAACAGGGAGGGAAGAAAGGATAGAAAAGAAAGGGTTAAGACCTGAAGGGGAAATTGTAGATTGTGGGTAAGTGAATCATTGAGGTTTTAGCAAATGTCTGGAAGCAGTTAGTTCTAAGTTAAACAAGGCAAATGGCATTTAGAACTAAATGTGGGGAAAGGAAATATGTACTTATCATGTTTTGGGGAAAAAAAAAATTACAATCTTTTAGATTGCTTACTCAGTGGTTATTTCTTCACATAACCAAAGCTCAAGAATTCAGTTTCTCTCAAGAAAGGCAGGGCACTTTTAGTGTTTTTCTTTTGTTCTTAAAACATTGGCTTTAGTTGTAGGCACAGTTTCTATGCCAGCATATTTTTAGTTTAAAAATAAATTGCAAGCGCAGTCATTGTGGCAGCCAGATTTCAACATAACATTTTTCTCCTTTTCATTAAAATGAAAATAAATTAAAATAGTTATCTGTACAAAACATTAGTGAACATTATATTTAATAATTTAAAACTACTTTGGACTAGCAGAGAACCAATTGACTAAATAACTAAGTGGCTGCTACAAACATGTTTTTAAAACTTAATTAAGATTTGACTGTTGGAGTCCCAGTTATAAAACATTATGTGATTTCTATTGGTCAGATCTCCCCAATTTTAAAACAAACTGAAGAGTATAATTGTCTTAAGTACAAGGAAAGCTATCGCCAAATTAAGAATGTGTAAAACTATAGTAGTCTTTTTGGTTTGAGTAGAAGGATATTGAAAACAAAAGAGTTATAAGCACATGTCTGAGCTGTTTTGCTGCATAGTTTTCTTTATAGAGAAATACAGTAGCTTCCATAGTTGCCACACCTCTTCTGCCCGCTCCAGTCTAACAGTATGGATATGTGGCAGCTTTTATGGGTTGGGTGCTTGTAAGAGTCCAAGTCATGACACTGGCTTCATTGCCAGGATTGCCAGAAGAATTACCAGATTGCGCCTACCAAACCACTATGCTATCCTGTTTTTCTTAAACTAAATTAAACCCTTCTTTTTTTCCCTTAAGGGAAATACATGATTCAGAGCAAATCATATAAATAGGTTTGCATCTGAGTTTAATAACCAGAATCTCCTCTGTGGACCAGAGTTTTCTAAAATGCATATTACTCTTTGTGCACAGTGGATACATTTTCAGTGATACTACCATGGTTACATACATAGAATCTAATAAAGCTTGCTTTTTCTGACTGTAATGTGTCACTCTGAAGAATAGTATTGGCTATTACTGACAATATGTTAATAGCAATTTCAGTATTTATTTCTTAAATTTAGAAAGAAACAAACTGGATTTTATATTAAAGCAGTCACTGGAGTTACCCGTGAAATAAAGGTTAAAATACACCCCACAGAAACAAATGCTCCCACAGGGAAGAATCGCAGTGCTGTGGGTAATGAGGATGTAGTTATTAATTGGCAAAAACATTAAAACTTTTTTTGTTAAAACATTTTTTGAAAGTAGAAATAAAATCTCTTAAGTTCAGGTTAAATCACTATTTTTACCTTCCCAAAGCTTCCCAAAGGAAGAATTTAGTAAAACTATTTTTTTTTCTTGTATCATATAAAACAGAGAAATCAACTTTTCAATATACTACAGCAAATATTTTGTTTGGACCGTGTGTAAGTTGCTTTGTCTAAGAAAAACAGGATGTTTCTTAGCAGATAGGCTTTTCCTTCCCTTCTTCTTTGCTGTTATAATACAATCTCATTTTATTCACTTTCCTCTAGATGGGCCACAGACCAAGCTGTGTATCTCGATTGGCGTAAGCTCACTATGGTAGCCTCATTTATTTTGCTATTGATTGAATTAGGCGTGGAATGTCATATCTTTGGCTAATGAGATTCTAGAGAAAGACAGCCAAGGAGGTTTTAACTCTGGACTTCATGGTCCAGAGTACCATTTTGTGATAATTGGGATACAGAAGCCAGCTTGGGCCTGTGGGGTGGCTAAGTAAAAGGGACAAGCCAACTCTATAGAGATGGCAGTGCTGCCGTGTTACGTAATCCTGAGTCATCATCTCCTTGAAATCGTAAATATTCTTAATTTAAAATCAGGAATACTTTCCATACTTGATTCAAAGAATATGTCACATACCGATTTGTTATAGGTAACATTGCACTAATTTTTTACTTTAATTTTTACTAGATTCGTATTTTTTCTAGATTTTAATTTTTTTACTAAATTTTGTACATTTAGTACGAGATTCATTTCTGCAAAAATCAGAAATCCTGATGTTTTAAACAACTCCTGTGAGGCTATTTAAACCTATATGTAAGTATCAGATACAAGATTTTTGCAGGCTGGGCACAGTGGCTCACGCCTTTAATCCTAGCGCTCTGGGAGGGAGAGGTGGGAGTGTCACTTGAGCTCAGGAGTTCGATACCAGCCTGAGCAACAGTGAGACCCCATCTCTACCAAAAATAGAAAAACTTAACTCGGCATGGTGGCACACCCTGTAGTCTTAGCTACTGGGGAAGCTGAGGCAGGAGAATCGCTTGAGCTCGGGAGTTTCAGGTTGCAGTGAGTTATGATGATGCCACTGCACTCTAGCTGGGAAGACAGAGTAAGATTCTGTCTCAAGGCCGGGCGCGGTGGCTCACGCCTGTAATCCTAGTACTCCGGGAGGCCGAGGCGGGCAGATTGTTTGAGCTCAGGAGTTCGAGACCAGCCTGAGCAAGAGCGAGACCCCGTCTCTACTAAAAAAAATAGAAAGAAATTATCTGGACAACTAAAAATATATAGAAAAAATTAGCCGGTCATGGTGGCACCTGCCTGTAGTCCCAGCTACTCGGGAGGCTGAGGCAGGAGGATCGCTTGAGCCCAGGAGTTTGAGGTTGCTGTGAGCTAGGCTGACGCCATGGCACTCACTCTAGCCCGGGCAAAAGAGTGAGACTTTGTCTCAAAAAAAAGACTCTATCTCAAAAAAAAAAAAAAAAAAAAAGATTTTGCATTCAGCAGAATGTTGCATGGTTTTGGTATTATTTTGGAGGAATAATGGAAGTTTTAATACCAGATTTCATTTGTCAGTATGTAGTTAATTACATTAAATACTTTAATTTCTCTCCTTGTGTGTTTTAATGCTCCGTTATGAATGAAATAGTTCTTTAAGTTTTATTGGCTTTTATCATTTTTAACTAGAAATTTGAAACACCACCATATTAACAAACAAATTTTTTTCCTCTCCTAATCTCACAGTTTTATTGAGGTTATGTTTGAAATGTGTATTTCATGTATGTATTATGTGAGAGAGAGAATATGTATGTGTGGTAATGGTGTCTTTTTAGAAATGCCATTGGCATCCTCCTTTATAACTGCTGAGAGAAGACTGTAGCAATGTGGACTGCACACAAGTGTCTTCCTCAATGACCATGGAAAGGGAGACAAATACCAGAGTGCTGTCATAAAATTTAAGTTATTATAGAAAAGCACCTGCCACTTAAGAGTAAATTGCTCTGCTTCCACTAGTAGGTTATAGGAGCTGTGTGGTTTATCAGCTTTCCCTTTTTATCTAGGCTACCTGAAAGCTCAGAACTGAGTTCTCCGCTTGAGAGGATAGCCCAAGTTTTCTCGTAGTTAATTATATAATTCATTTTTCTTTTTTTTGGTTTATAAATATATAAGAAATGAAAAGGAATTAGGTAGACTAATGAATTTCTATTCTATCTCTTGTCGACATGTCATTTTCAATTTGTTACATAATTTGATGGAAATATATATGCCATTTTATGTATACACTGGTTGATTAATCTTAAAATCCTTCAAAACCAAATCATTATTAAATGAAATAATTGTTCCATGGGGGCTTTAAAGCAGCAGGTCTTTCATTCAATATTCTCATTATAGTAAATGATTAAATCTCTGGTAACAAATAGTGAAAAGATCGTAACACCAAAGAACAAGCAATTTGTGTTGCTATTTATCAATTTCTTGGTGTCTTTTCTGAAAGAGGCATGGATTCAATAATTTTATCCAGGCCTTCAGTAGAGCATAATCCTCAAATAGAGCTTGTGAATATGACTTATTTCCTTCAGCCCTGAACTCTCTGAAATACCATTTTTGTAAAAAGTGTTGTTCGTCACTATTTGGGAACCTTCTCTTCCACTGCCTTTGCTAGCATAAATACATAATTCATCTTCCTGTGGAGCTTTTATATTAGAATTACTTTCTCCTTTAGCCCTTTGACATACTAGAGGCAGACATCTTTACCAGAAGCATGAAAACCAAGAGAGATCACAGTTTTACAGTAAATACTGAGTTGTGGGATAATGAGTTTTAAACAGTTAGAGCCTCGTGCCATATATCAGTCATTGACAAACTGTATGTACGATGTCGTGGTCCTATAAGATTGCAATGAAACTGAAAAATTCCTGTCACTTAGTGCCATCATAGCCGTTCTAACATCTGCGTTTGTGGTAGTGTGGTGTAAACAAACTTACTGTGTTGCCAGTCATATAAAAGTATAGCATATACAGTTATGTATAGCACATAATACTTGATAATAAATGACTATTACAATGGTTTATGTATTTGCTATACCATTTTTTTCGTTATTTTAGAGTGTACTACTACTTATCAGAAAGAAAAAGTTACAGTCTCAGGCAGGTCCTTCAGGAGGTCTTCTTCCAAAAGAAGGCATTTTATCGTGGGAGATGATTGCTCCATGCATGTTCCTGCCGCTAGACACCTTCCCGGGGGACAAGATTTGGAGGTGGAAGACTGAGGTCAATGATCCTGACCCCGTGTAGGCCTAGGCTAATGTGTATGTTTGTGTCTTAGTTTTTAACAAAAAGGTTTGAAAAGTAACAATTTTTTAAATAGAAAAAAGGTTGTAGACTAAGGATAGAAAGAAAATAATTTTTTACCGCAGTATAATGTGTTTGTGTTTTAAACCAAGTATTATTATAAAAGAGTCAAAAAGTTTAAAAAGATTTTAAAAACTAAAAATTAAAATAAAATTTTTAAAGTCATAAAGTTACAGTGAACTAAAATTAATCGGTATTGAAGAAAGAAAGATATTTATAAGTGCAGACTGGCCTAAGTGTCCTGTGCTATAAAATCTGCAGTAGTGTACGGTAACGTCCGAGGCCGTCACATTCACTCACCAACTTACCCACAGCAGCTTCTAGTCCTGCACGTTCCACTCATGGAAGTGTATAATTTAGAGCTTCCAGATCATTAAGATTAAAGTCTACTGTGTTCCTCTCGGGCAAGATGCCCCAGCGTAGGGAAATAGTGCCATAAATAGGGGATTATTTGTGTATTTCTGTTCCCTCTACCATTTAACTAACTCTGGCTTTTTTATGCTACCTTCCATTCTTCATCGTCAGGTGTCTAATCCCTGCCGCAGGTTACCCTCTCCCCCTTGCCCAGTGTTTTGTTCTCTATCAGAGCATCAGAATTTCCATACCTTCACCCGTTTGTAGTATTCATCATGTTTGAACACTCCAGTATTTGCCACTTATCCCCAGAGTCTATACTGTACTTAGTTACTCTATTATCAGTTCATTGTTTATAACATAAACTCATATCCCACATGAAACTTGAGTTTCCACTGTCTTGTTTTTTAATTAGCAAGTAAGAAACCAACTTGCATGTTTTTTTATGTAGTGAAAATAGCACCACAGATATCTAAACTCACCAATTCTTAACACCTATTAAGTATGTCTGTAAAAAGACAAAACCACCACAAAAAGCTGATAATTTAGTTGTCCTGTGTGCCTTTTAAACAAGTTAATTTAAGGAGTAACGGGAACATTATATTCCATTAATAATTCTCCTGTTACAGTATTCAATATGTAATTCTTTTAAGCTGTGCACTTTTTTTAAAAATATGGTTTCAGTTTTATTTAATGGATAAATTTTCAGGATACTGTGCTGCCAATTTAAAAAAATGGAATTTAGGATTTGGAAAAAGAACGTAAGTATATGAACTTTATCCAAAGGTTTGCAGCTTGTAATTATAGACTTCCCATGATACAGAGCACATACAATGATCTTTTAAGATCAACAAAACATCTTGAAAATTTTCTCCATAATGAAAGTAAATTTTCTAGGACCAGGCATGCCAACGACCTTTCTTATAAATTACTTTATGGTATATGACCTAAGGAAAAATTATTAGTTTATAGATGATATGTATTTAATATATCAATATATCAATATTGATATTTAATATATCAATATATATTGCATATTACTTGATACATCGTATATTTTTGGCTTAGATAAATAGGAGGATTTTTTTTCCCTCTCATTTTAAGAAGACAGTAGGAGACCTAATCTTATCACTCAACCTAGAAAGAATGATATTTCTCACGCAAAGGTTTTACTCTCCAAAAAGTCATGTACACTGAAGAAAAATTACTTTGAATAAAAGGATGACTTTTTGGAGAGTAAACTTTTATTCAAAGCAATTTTTCTTCAATGTACATAACAAATAGATTTTTCTTTGTTTCTGTTGTTTCTACATTTCATTTACCTTAGATTTTTGTTTCTCTTTTTTTTTTTTGAGACAGAGTCTCACTCTCTTGCCCAGGCTAGAGTGCCGTGGCATTAGCCTAGCTCACAGCAACCTCAAACTCCTGGGCTCAAGCGATCCTGCCTCAGCCTCTCGGGTAGCTGGGACCATAGGCACGCGCCATGATGCCTGGCTAATTTCTTTCTATTTTTAGTAGAGACAGGGTCTCGCGCTTGTTCAGGCTGGCCTCGAACTCTTGAGCTCAAGCAATCCTCCTGCCTCGGCCTCCCAGAGTGCTAGGATTACAGGCGTGAGCCACCGCTCCCAGCCTTGTTTCTCCTTCAGATTCCATTTATCTGCAGCATACCTTCCTCAAGTATCACAAAAATCAATCCTATTACATTATTTACTTAAAGATTCTTTTGTAAAACAGAAACATAATAAATTATGGTCTTTCAGAACCTTCTATTTTTTTAATGTGCTACTGCCCGTATAGTACTACTGTTAGATTTTTTCCCTCTGTGTATGAATTGGGGATTAGGTCTCTGTAATGTGCCCAAATTGGACCATAAAACAGTGGAGATAGGTGGATGCTCATACTTATTTTTCATGACCTACCTGTGAGATGTAAAATACAGTGATCATGAGGCAAATCAACGTACCTTTGTTTATAAATAGTGAAAAGAAAGGATTGAGGTCAGACTGAGAAGGGTTACCATAAAGAAATGAGTATTTATGTACCTCTGTGTTCTCTTTCTCTTTTATTCGTCTTGCAGCCATAATGAAAGGAAAGTGACCTGCAAACATCCAGTCACAGGACAACCATCGCAGGACAATTGTATTTTTGTAGTGAATGAACAGTAAGTAAAGAGTTTCACGGAATGCCTATATTCAGAATGGTGTTGACATTGAAATTGCTGTTATCCATATTAAATTCAGTATAATTTGACAGTTTTCTTATCCAGACATTTGTAGTCACATATAATACAGAATGCCAGCTGTTTACTGTGTGTATAGTATAGAAACCCAACTTCAACATTTTTTTCATGAGGAATGTAATTTCAGAAGCTGCTTTTACAATAGTTCAAATTCAGGTAGTAAGCTCAAGAGCCCAGGATGCAAGCTTAGAAACTGTGTAAACTTGGTCAAATTATTAAATACTAATTTGAGCTCATTTTTCTTATCCTTAAATCAGGATAGTGGTAATTACCATTTCACAGAATTTTTATAAGCATTAAATGATATATGTGTAAAAATGTTTCATGTACTATAAAGCTCTTCACAAATAATAATTATTGCTATTATTGCTTTTAATATTAGACTAGTTAATCTTGTAATTCATTTTTAATTTTCCAGTTGGGTGACCAAGTAGAATATCTGCAATAATGCCTATTAAAATAAACATGATATTAACTTATTTTAGGCTTAGAAATGTGTATAGTTGTCAATGTTAAGCTCTGACTCTAGAGAAGCCAGGATCCAACTACAGTGAAAAAGTGGGGTGCCAACGTTGTTAACTCCAGTAACTAGGGAAGTGTTGTTATAAAGCAGTTTACATACGCAGCAAGTTCTAGCATTTTGACGTATTATATTTTCAGGACCGTTGCAACCATGACATCTGAAGAAAAGAAGGAACGACCTATAAGTATGATAAATGAAGCTTCTAACTATAACATGACTTCAGATTACGCAGTGCATCCAATGAGCCCTGTAGGCAGAGTAAGTTATTTTGCTACTGTTAATTATTGATTAAGTAGTAGTCAATATCTATTACTATTACTCATAATGGACTTAGAATTATACAGGAATCATCACATTTTTATTAGTACGTGAATTTAGTTACATCGGAGGTAATTGATATATAAAGCAATATCTTGAAACATAAGGTAATAAATATAATGTAATAATTTAATGACTTACATATTTTTAAATGCTGTTTAAGTTTTGAATAATTTTACAAATATAATGTTTGTGTGAGAGAGTGAGCACTTTTAAGTTTTAAAGGTGAAGATTAATATCCTAGAAATCACATTTTCCGGCTAAGAATGGTTAGGTTGAGGAGACATTTTTCCATAGTAAAAAATTATAATAGTAAATTATGTTTATTGTAAGGAAATGAATAATAGGTAATTATAATAGTATTTTTTAATTCAAAAGATATTACAAGTAAATGTAAATTTTCAAATAATGTAAAAAATTTCTAATTCTTATTAAATAATATAGAACAAACAATAATTAAGCATAATGCTTCATTAATCTATTTTAATTAAAATCTAGGGAAATTGATAAATGCATTGAGGGCCACTGGATAGAAAATTAGACCTGTGTCTCACACTTTACACCAAAAATTTTCCAAATGAATCAGTTATTGAAATATTTTAAGGAAAAACAACAGGAGATTTAAAAAAAATAAGCTCAGACTACAGGTGGACTTCCTAAGTATGACATAAAACCCAAAAGTAATAATATAAAACAATGAGAAATTCAACCATATGTAATTATCATGCATGCAGAATATCTGCAATTCCTATGACAATTAAAGTATAATCCCTTTATAATTAAAATGCTATGAATCAATAAGAAAAGGTTCCAACTCTTGGAGAACATGAGTAAAAAGAAAAATTTTTGTAAATAAGGAAAGGGCTTATGACCTAGTTTTAAAATTATATATCCTGGAAAGGAAAATGGAATTTACTCTTAAATATATGAAAAAAGGTGCTCAGCCTCTTCTTTAAAATGAAAAATATTAATTAGAACTAGGAAAAGACACCATTTTTCACTTAACAGATTTGCAAAGGTCAGAAAGTTTTA
>CAUYSK010107831.1:0-10521 GCA_963575035.1 Avahi laniger | reverse complement strand
TTAAGAGAAAAGAAATAAGCCTACAAGAAATTATGTGAAAAAACCAAATCTGAGGGTGACAGCAATTCTGGAAGGTGAAGAAGAAAACAGGTAAGGGCTAAATAAGCTATTCGAAGATTTAATAGAGGAGAATTTCCCAGGCCTTGCTAAAAATCTAGACATACAAGAAGTACAAGCTCAATGGACTCCAGGGAGATTCAATGCAAATAGGAAGACACTACATCATGCAGTCATCAGACTAAACAAAATATCCACCTAAGAGGCCCTTCTACCAGCTGTAAGGCGAAAGAAACAAGTAACATACAAAGGAAAGTCCATCAGAATAACTCTGGAGTTCTCAACTGAAACCCTACAAGCAAGAAGAGACTAGGGCCCCATACTCACTCTTCTGAAACAGAACAATGTCAAGCCTAGAATCTTATACCCTGAAAAACTAAGTTTCATATATGAAGGAGAAATAAAGACATTCTCACATAAGCAAACTGAGGGAATTCACCAAGACAAGACTAGTTCTCCAAGAAGTACTTAAAACAGAATTACACAAGGATGAGCATGATAAACACTCACGAATGTAAAACCACTTAAAAATTAAAGATCAAAGGCCACATTCCCTAATGGCTCAAGAGAGAAAACAAAGCCACAAAATGCAACCCAACAGAATGAACAGTAATTTGCCCCACTTATCAGTTCTCTCAATAAATGTGAATGGCTTGAATTCCCCTCTCAAGAGACATAGGCTGGCTTAATGGATAAAAAAAAAACAAAAAACAAAAAACAAAAAAAAAAAACCAAGTATCCGTTGTCTCCAAGAAACACATCTAACCTGTAAGGATGCATTTAGACTTAAGGTAAAGGGGTGGAAATCAATATTCCAAGCAAATGGAAGCCAAAGGAAGGCTGGTGTGGCGATTTTCATCTCAGATAACTTGGTTTTTAAATCAACAAAAGTAATAAAAGACAAAGAGGGTCACTATATAACCATGAAGGGTACAGTTCAACAAGAAGACAAAGCAATTCTAAATACGTATGCATCCAACTTAGGGGCACTCAGATTCATAAAGTAAACTCTACTTGATCTAAACAAATTGATAGACAGCAACACCATAATAGTCGAAGACTTCAACACTCCACTGACAGCACAGGACCTATCCTCCAAACAGAAATTTAACAAAGAAATAATGGCCTTAAACAGAACTCTAGAACAAATGGGAATGACTGACATTTACAGGATATTCTACTCAAAAACTACTGAATATACGTTCTCCTCATCAGCTCATGGGACATTCTCCAAGATTGACCATATTCTAGGACACAAAGCATGTCTCAAAAATTTAAAAAAGTAGAAATTATACCATGCATCTTCTGAGATCATAGTGCAATAAAAACAGAAACCAACCCCAGCAGAAACTCTCATCTCTATATAAAGTCATGGAAATTAAACAACTCTCTACTGAACAATTCCTTCATAAATGATGAAATAAAAATGGAAATCAAAGATTCTTTGAACTAAATGACAAAGGTGACACAAGTTACCAAAATTTGTGAGACACAGCCAAAGCAGTCCTGAGAGGAAAGTTTATCTCCATAAATGTTTATATCCAAAAGTCAAAAAGATCACAAATAGACAACCTAATGAATTGATTCAAAGATCTGGAAAAAGAAGAACAGACCAACCCCAAGCCCAGCAGAAGAAGGGAAATTAATAAGATCAAAACAGAGCTTAATGAAATAGGCAACAGAGAAACTATATGGAAGACTAATAAAATAAAAAGTTGGTTCTTTGAAAAAGTAAACAAAATTGACACCCCCTGGCTAAACTCACGAAAAACAGAAAAGAAAAAACTCTAATAAGCTCCATCAGGAACAAAAAAGGAGAAGTTACAATCGATGCCATGGAGATTCGAGATATAATTTATGAATATTAAAAAAACCTTTATGCACACAAAGTGGAAAATGTGAAGAAAATGGACAAATTTTTAGAAACACACAGCCTCTCTAGGCTTAACCAGGAAGAAACAGAATTCTTGAACAGACCAATATCAAGGACTGCAATTGAAAAAGCAATAAAAACATTCCAAAAAAGAAAAGTCCCAGACCAGATGGTTTCACATCCAAATTTTACCACACCTAAAAAGAACTGATGCCTATCCTGCAGAAATTATTCCACAACATCAAGAAGGATGGACTCCTCCCCAATATGTTTTATGAAGCCAACATAAATCTGATACCAAAACCAGAAAGGATGCAACAAAAATGGAAAACTACAGACCAATATCCCATATGAATATAGATGCAAAAATTCTCAGCAAAATTCTAGCTAACCGAATCCTGGTGCTTATTAAGGAAATAATTCACCATGACCAAGTGGGCTTCATTCCAGAGATGCAGGGATGCTTCAACATATGCAAATCTATAAATGTAATTCACCACATAAATAGAAGCAAAAGCAAAAAGCATATGATACTCTTAACCGATGCAGAAAAAGCATTTGACAAAATTCAACACCTTTTTATGATAAAAATGCTTAAAACAATAGGCATAGATGGGACTTACCTAAAAACGATACAAGCCATTTATGACAAACCCACAGCCAGCATCATACTGAATGGGGAAAAATTGAAAGCATTCCCACTTAGAACTGGAGCCAGACAAGGATGCCCACTATCTCCACTTCTATTCAACATAGTGCTGGAAGTCCTGGCCACAGCAATCAGGCAAGAGAGTAGAATTAAAGGCATTCGAATGGGAACAGAAGAGATCAAACTCTCACTATTTGCTGATGATATGGTACTATATCTAGAGAACCCGAAGGATTCAACCAAGAGGCTCCTGGAATTGATAAATGAATTCAGTAAAATCTTAAGATATAAAATCAGTACATACAAATTAGAGGCTTTCATATACGCCAATAGGAATCATGCCGAGAACCAAATAAAAGACTCAATTTCCCTTTCAGTAGCAACAAAGAAAATAAAGTATCTAGGAATATATTTAACTAAGCAGGTAAAAGATCTCTACAGGGAGAACTATGAAGCATTGAGGAAGGAAATAACAGAGGACATAAACAGGTGGAAAACCATACTATGCTAATGGGTCAGCGGAATTGACATCATTAGGATGTCTATACTACCCAAAGTGACCTACAGATTCAATGCAATTCCTATTAAAATACCAACGTTATTCTTCACAGATATAGAAAAATTGATTTTACGTTTTGTATGAAACCAGAGAAGACCCCGCATAGCAAAAACAATTTTAGAAAATAAAAATAAAATGGGAGGTATCAACTTACCAGACTTCAAACCCTATTACAAAACTGTAATATTAAAATCAGCTTGGTACTGGCACAAAAATAGAGCCATTGACCAGTGGAACAGAACTGAGAATCAGACATAAAACCGTCCTCATATAGCCATCTAATCTTTGAGGAAGCAGACAGAAACATACACTGGGGAAAAGAATTCTTATTCAATAAATGGTGTTGGGAAAACTGGATAGCCACATGTAGAAGACGGAATCAGGATCCACACTTATCACTTCTCACAAAAATCAACTCACGTTGGATAACAAATTTAAACCTAAGGAATAAAACTATTAGAATTCTAGAGGAAGATGTTGGAAATATTCTTCTAGACATTGGCCTAGGCAAAGAATTTATGAAGAAGACCCGAAAGGCAATCACAGCAACAACCAAAATAAATAAATGGGAACTGATCAAGTTAAAAAGCTTCTACACAGCCAAAGAAACTGTCACAAGAGCAAACAGACAACCTACAGAATGGGAGAAAATTTTCACGTGCTACAAATCCGATAAAGGGCTGATAACCAGAATCTGCTTAGAACTCGGGAAAATCAACAAGAAAAAATCAAATGACCCTATCAAAAAATGGGCAAAGCATGGTCTGCTTCTGTGTACACAAAGAGTGCAATGTGCACCACGCAATGGGATGGACATATTTGAAACCTGGACTGAGGAGGGGTGGGGGGGCAAGGGCAACACACGTAACCTAAACATCTGTACCCCCATATTATGCTGAAATAAAAAAAAAAGCAGATAATTTCAAGCTATAAAAAAAATGGGCAAAGGACATGAACAGAAACTTTTCAAAGGAGGACAGAATAATGGCCAAAAAACATATGAAAAAATGCTCAACATCTCTAATCATCAAGGAAATGCAAATTAAAACCACAATGAGATATCACTTATCTCCAGTGAGAATGGCCTTTCTCAAAAAGTCTGAAAACAATAAATGTTGGTGTGGATGCGGAGAGATAGGAACACTCGTGCACTGTCGGTGGGATTGCAAACTAGTGCAACCTCTGTGGAAAGTAATATGGAGATATCTTAAAGAGATACAAGTAGAAGTACCATTCGATCCAGCAATCCTATTACTGGGCATCTACCCAAAAGAGCAAATGATGCTGTACAAGAAAGCCACCTGTTCCCGAATGTTCATAGCAGCACAATTCACAACTGCAAAGATATGAAAACAACCCAAGTGTCCATCAATACATGAGTGGATTAATAAACTGTGGTATATGTATACCATGGAGTACTATTCATCTTTGAGAAACAATGGTGATATAGCACCTCTTGTATATTCCTGGATAGATCTGGAACGCATTCTATTAAGTGAAATATTCCAAGAATGGAAAAATAAGCGCCACGTGTACTCACCATCAAATTGGTATTAACTGATAAACACATAAGTACACATATGAGAATAACATCTATTGGATGTTGGGCAGGGGGGAGGGGGGAGGGAGGAGGAGGGAGAGAGGACGGGTATATACATACACAAAGAGTGCAATGCGCACCACCCAAAGGATGGACATATTTGAAACTCAGACTTGGAGGGGAGGAGGGGGCAATGGAAACATACGTAACCTAAACATCTGTACCCCCATAATATGCTGAAATAAAATAAAATAAAAATATGCTACTATAACATGCTACTGTAACCATTCCTTCTAGCCACTGAATAATATTAATAAATATATTTAAGAAGAAAGTAAGAACATTGTAAAAGGCAAGAGACTTGTAAAGTGCCATTTGAAAATTTTAAGCAAATTAGCTTAAGAGATTACTGTCTGTCAAAAAATATAAAAGAATGAAGCTGTATAAATCACTTAGTATACTATGCAAAGTAATCAGAAGAACCCTAGTTTAATACAAGAAGTTATTATTATACACTGTATGTATTATGTTTATATGTATCATGCATTAGGTACTATTATAATAATATAACATTATTTTTATATGATGGTGTTTTTGTTTTAATAAGGCTGTCTTTTACCATGACATCATAGAAAGAAAGACAAGTAGGAAAAAGAAGTGGAAAATCCAGTAGGAGATATTCTACTTCTAAATCCTTACTTCTTCTTTTTTTTAATTTCAATATAGACAGAGGTTGCAAATTGAATTTCATTGCATGTACATATCGTATGGTGGAGAAGTCTGGCCTTTTAGTGTACCCATTTTCAGAATAGTATATATTGTACCCAATGGACAACTTTTCACCCCTCCCCCCCACGTAGTTTTCTCCCCTTTAAGTGTTCAGTATTTGTTATGCTACCCTTTATGTGCTTACCCAGCCATAGCTTAGCTCCCACTCATAAGGTAGGATGTATAGCTTTTATTTTTCTGGTTCCTGAGTTATGTCACTTACAATAATGATCTCCAGTTCCATCCACATTGCTGAAAAGAACATTATTTCAGTCTTTATTATGACACAGTAGTATTCCACGGTATATGTATATCATTTTTTTTTTTTAAATTTCAGGGTGTTATGAGGGTACACATATTTTGGTCACACTTTATGTTTTGCCTCACCCAAGGGAGGGTTAAAGGCATGCTCTCCCCCCCCTACAATGTTCCCTGTGTCCTTTAGTTGCAGGTTTAGCCCCCCACCCTCCTAATCCCTGGAGAGTATTACTGCTATGTGAGAACCCAAGTGTATGCGTGGTACATCAGGGTGATGGAGATATGCAGGCAGGTGACAGGCTACTGGGAGTGCAGGGCTTACACTTCCTATGTCAAGGGGTGGGGTGGTAGTGGCGCAAGGTAGGCATTGATCCAAACAGGTCACAGTTGGGGTGCTCTGGTTTAGCCCGGGTCCAGGTTCAAGTCTCAGTGTCTGAGAGGGAGGCTCTGCATGTGGCCATGACGTTCCTTTCCAGGCTACATGCTCTGGGTACACCCTGTGGCATTTTGGGTCATACAGATCCACCCTGGCACTCATAATACTTCAACTAATAAATACAGGGGCAAATCACACGTGTCCTTAACTCTTCACCACCCAACCTGGAACTATCCCAGGTGCACCCCAGGCAGGCCTGGCCCAGGCCAGCCCAGCCATGCCTATTCATCTTCAGCCTGGGGCTCTCTCCAGCTGTCACTCCCCTTGGTCCCCAAAAAGAGGCCATTATTCTCACCCTGACACCAGGGAGGAGATGGGGAGATGGGGATGCAAGGGAGGGTATCAGGCTTCTCCAAGGCATGGGAACTGGATGTGGGTTTGGGAGGACAGGTGTGTGGGGTTCCCAGGTGGAGTGGTTTAAATTTCAGGGGGCCCAGGTGGTGAGGTGGGAAGAAGGTCTGGAGTTCCAATGGGAGCGAGCGCAGGTCAAGGGTTCTGAAGATGGGCTTTGGTAAGGGGGATGCTGTCTAGGATCTGGAGGGGGAGACAGGCCTGGGATTTCCACAGCAGGGAATTTGTGTTTCCCCAGGTTCTGACCACTGGCATGTTCACTGTCACTGTCCCCTGCCACTGAGCATCCTACAGTTGCCCAGGGCAATGGATCAGGGCTGCTCAGTGCCTTGTGTAGTCTCAGGGTATAGATCAGTGGGCAAGAGGCATGCAGCACAGGGTCCAACAAGAGTGATGGAGATACATGTGTGGGCAGAAAGGGGCCTGGAATGAGGGGTTACTCTTGCTATGTAAGGGGCTGGGGTGGAGGAAGCAGCATGAGAGAGGGCACTAGTCCCAAACAGGCCACAGTTCTTGGTGCAAGGACTGAGCTCTTGTCCATGTTCTAGTTCTAATGTCTGAGGGAGAGTGTCTGCCTTCATCCATGATGTCCCCTTTCCAGGCTATTCTCCAGGGTACATGCCATGAGTGTTTGGATAATGCAGACTGGCCTTGGCACTCAAATCTCCTCAAAGTAACAAAAGAGGGCCAGTCACACCCTGTCTTTCTCTCCTCACCACCCGTCTCTCTCCACCACCCCTCCCTCTACACCACCTTTCCTTGGGCCTGACATGACCTGGCATGGCCAGGCAGAGGTGGTCCTTGGCCTAAAAGTCCCTCCTCTCAGGCTGTTTTGAACTCTCATTCCCCTTGACCTGGAACAGGACACCCCTGCCCTGGCCCTGACCCCAGGCTGGTGGTATACTGACGGGGATATAGGGAAAGATTCAGGCTTCTCTGTGGCCAAGAAACTGGATCTGTGCTTGGGAGGGCTGGTGTGGGGTTCCCAGGTGGAGTGGTGTCAAATATCAGGGGCCATGGTCATTGGAGGGAAGGTCTGGAGTTCCAATTGGAGGGAGGGCAGATCAGGAGTTCTGAGAGTAGGTTTGGGACAGAATGATGCTGTTGGCAATCTGGAACTGAGAAAGGCTTTGGGTTCCTGGGATAGGGGACTGGTGCTCACTTGGAAGATGCCTGCCAGTTCACACCCCTTCCCTGTCCCCTGACACTTGGGGTCCCATGGTTGCCTGAGGCAGGTAATCTGTGCTGTTGGTGCATTATGCTGTCTCCAAGCAGAGGAGGCCTGGCTGTGGGCATGCAGAGCCCCAGCCAACAGGGTGATGGAAATTCCTGGCTGCTTAGGAAGTGGAGAGGGGTGGGGACCTACTCTGCCTATGTCAGGGGCTGGGGTGACCGTGAAGGCATGCAGTGGACACTAATCCTGGCATTTGGTGGCCCTGGGACTGAGCCCCAGTAGAGGTCCCAGTCCCAGTGTTTCAGTGGCAGTCCATGTTTTGCCATGACATTTCTGGCCTAGGCTATGTGCTCCAGGTATGTGCTATGGCTGTCCGGGTCACCCAGACAGCCCTTGGCATTCAAATCTACTCCAAGTAAGAAAATAGGGCCAAAACAGACCCTGTTCTGCCTCCTTTCTGCCCCCCAAGGCCCACCAGGGCCTCCAGGGCCTGCACACCCCTACCCTCTGGCTGCTGGGTCACATAGACATGTCATGGCCCTCAAAATTCCTCCAGGTAAAAAAAGAGTGCCAGATCACAATCTGTCCTTCCATCCCCACCCCACCACCCCAGGTTTGCTTGGCCTGACATGGCCTAATGGCCCCCACTCTGGGGCTATCTCGGACTCTTACTCCCCTTTACAATCAAAAAAAGCCCCTGTACTGGCCCTGACACCAGCCTGGTGGTGAAGAGATATGGATGGAAGTTTCTCCTTGGCCTGAAAACTGGTTGTGTGCTTGGGAGGGCTGGTGCAAGGTTCTCAAGTAGAGTGGTGTAAAATATCAGAGCCATGGTCATTATGGTGAGAAGGACTGGGTTTGCAATGGGAGCCAGGGAAGGTCAGGAGTTCTGAGAGTGTGGTTGAGGGAGGATGATGCTGTCTGCATCGTGGAACATGTTCCAGGCGAAGGGGACTGGTGCTCATCTGGGACTTGCCCACTGACTCATACCTCATCTCTGCCCAGCGCCACTTGGTGTGCTGCTCTTGCTCAGGGCAGTGGGTCTTGGCTGCAGGGTGTATTGTGCAGTCTCAGGGTGTGGGTGACTTACCCAGAGCAGGAGGTGTGGCAGGCCAACAGAGTGATGAAGATTCCCGGGCACAGGGAAAGCAGCCTGGCCTGGGGTGTTACACCTGCTATGTCAGTGATTGGGACCCAGGCAGAGACATGGTGTGGGCGTTGGGGCTGACAGACCACAATCAGTGGTGCTAGGACCAAGCCAAAATCCAGTTCCAGTCTCAGTGTCAGAGGTGGAGGGTCTGCCTGTGGCCACAATATTTGCTTCTCAGGCTAGGAGCTCCAGGTACTCGCAGAGGCAGTTCAGCTCACGCAGACATACCTTGGCAGTCAAACCTCTGACACCAGGGTAGAGATGGGGGAATGGGGAGGCATGGGAGGGGAGCGTTCCAGGAACGGACAACACGTGAAAACCGTGTGAAAAAGGTAGAGCTGCCGTTTTTGCCTTCCTCCGGCTAGCGGAACTCTCAGCAT
This sequence comes from Avahi laniger, assembly GCA_963575035.1. Classification (NCBI taxonomy): domain Eukaryota; kingdom Metazoa; phylum Chordata; class Mammalia; order Primates; family Indriidae; genus Avahi; species Avahi laniger. The sequence continues at coordinate 1,326 of CAUYSK010107831.1, read as the reverse complement.
TTTTTTCCTTCAGAGCTGGGTTGAACCGGTATGGTGTCCAGACAGGCCGCGGTCCAGTTCTTGTGCATCCTTTGACCACATGGAAAGCTACTAGCATGATCCGGGCTTCCTTCACTCATGCAGACTACAGAGTTATGACTCCGTGTGCCCTCCTGTGGTGAGTAGGGTGACCTGCTGTCCCACCTGGCGTGATGTCCCCCGCCCCGCCTCACCTTTGCATTTACGGAAAACAAACACAAACAGAGGAGAGGGAGCCTGAGGAGGAACCTATGCTATCCAGGTTATCTTGGGAGGCTTCCTTGTCATTTCTCAGGAATCACCGTTTTGGATGTGATCCACCCGTAAGATTCATGCCGGGAATGTACCTGTGATGAAACAGAACCAGCTCTTTGAGAAGGAAGCGTGGGCGGCCGCCTCTGATTTTTGGAATGTGGTATGTGTTCGTGAGGGAGAAAAGTTTGCATGGGAACGTGTATCGTGGTAGTGGTTGCGTGAGAGGTGACAGAAAACGTAAGATGCACTGGCATTCACTAGAGGTGCACAGACCTGAAGCTCCGCTGGAAGAAGAACTGTCCCCCTTCCTTCTTGTCACCGTCTCGGGTGTCAGTGAAGTCCATGGGAAGCTTCTGAAGGAGCCTTATGGCTTTCACAGGACCTCTCTCTGTCTGGGCCCAGAGACTTCCACATGAAGTATTTTGAATTCGAGGATCTTTTTGAGAGAAATGTCTGTGTCTCCTTTAAGGATAGAGGATGGTGAATGTCTGGAAAGCTCAGACAGGGGACGGGTGGACAGACGACTGAGTGGATGTGTGTGTAGAAAAAGGCTGCTTTTAACAAAGCGGCTCTTGACAGATCACTTTCTTGCTCGTGTCTTCTTCTGGCCGTCTGCCGTCGTTTTATTTACTGACTTATTTATTTATTTTTTCTTCTATCTTTTTCTCCTTTCATCTTTCTTTATTTTTCTTTCTTTCTCTTTCTTCATTTCCTTCCTTTTTTCTTTCCTTTCATTTCCTTTTCTTTCTTCCTCCCTTCCTCCCTTCTCCTCATTCTCTTTCTCTCTGCCTGTCTTTTCTTTTCTTATTTCTTTTTTCTTTCTTTCTTTCTTTCTTTTCTGTTTTTTTCTTCTTTCTTTCTTTTTCTCTTTTTTTCTGTTTTTTCTTATTTATTGTTTTCTTTCTGAATTTCTCTTTCGTTCTATCTTTTCTTTCTTTCTCTCTGTGTCTTTCTTTCTTTGTCTGTCTGTCAGTTTTTCTGTCTCTTGGCTATGTTGTGGTCTTTGCAGCGACGCGTTTGGTGGATGATTTCTGTGGTCGGGTCATCCCATCC
>CAUYSK010107830.1:0-19684 GCA_963575035.1 Avahi laniger | reverse complement strand
ACAACTAAAAATATATAGAAAAAATTAGCCGGGCATGGTGGCGCATGCCTGTAGTCCCAGCTACTCGGAAAGCTGAGGCAGGAGGGTCCCTTGAGCCCAGGAGTTTGAGGTTGCTGTGAGCTAGGCTGACGCCATGGCACTTTAGCCCAGGCAACCGCGTGAGACTCTGTCTCAAAAAAAAAAAAAAAAAGAATTGGTTCCAGAACTCCGCAGATACCAGACCCAGGGATGCTAGAGTCCCTGATGTAAAATGGTACAGTATTTGCACATAACCTACCCACATCCTCAGTATACTTTAAATCATCTCTAGATTACTTATAATACCTAATACTATGTAAATATTCTGTAAATAGGTGTTATACTGTATTGTTTAAAAAATAATGCCAAGAAAAACAATCTGTAGATGTTCAATTCAGATGTATTCATTTTTGACTTTTTGTTTTTTTTTTTTTTTTTTAGAGATTGTGTGACTAGTGTGCCTAGACTGGAGTGTGCAGTGTCGTGATCATAACTCACTGCAGTCCTGAACTCATGGCTTCAAGTGACTGTTGCTGGGATTACAGACTGAAGTCACCAAGCCCGGCTCTTCAAATATTTTTGACCCTTGGTTGGTAGAATCCATGGATACTGAACCCATGGATAGGGAGGGCTGATGGTATATAATTTTCCTCTGCTAAAGCATTCATTTGATCTAGTAAGGAGTCTAGTAAGGAGTCTCTAGTTTCAGAATGATAATTGGGCTAATCTCTCTTTTTTGGTTACCAGACTAAACAATGTGGATACTCTTTTATTCTTAGCAATCCAAAGAGAGAAAAACTAGCTGCTGGTGCTGTTTGACTTCTAGCTGAGATAACTTAATCCTCCGTGCTGCAACCAACAACCCTAAGTGGTGAGATTGAGAGAATAAACACATAATGCCTACTATATAGCAGGCACTTTCCACATAACTTCTCCCTTAACTTTTACTGCAATCCTTAAAGTCAATAATATTTCTAGGCCGGGCGCGGTGGCTCACGCCTATAATCCTAGCACTCTGGGAGGCCAAGGCGAGTGGATTGTTTGAGCTCAGGGGTTCGAGACCAGCCTGAGCAAGAGCAAGACCCCGTCTATACCAAAAATAGAAAGAAATTAATTGGACAGCTAAAAATATATATAGAAAAAATTAGCCGGGCATGGTGGCGCATGCCTGTGGTGCCAGCTACTCTGGAGGCTGAGACAGTAGGATTGCTTGAGCCCAGGAGTTTGAGGTTGCTGTGAGCTAGGCTGACGCCATGGCACTCACTCTAGTCCTGGCAAAAGAGTGAGACTCTGTCTCAAAAAAAAAATAATAATAATATTTCTATTTTACAGGTGAGGAGAAAGAGGCTTTGTAATAACTTGCTTATGAAGTGGCCCTTTGTAAGGGATATTCATTTGTATAGGCAATAGGCTTCTGAGACCAAACTAAAATGAATGCCGGCTGTCTTCAGCTGCCTTCCGGGAAGGCATGAGTTAGCACAGTTATGTAACCAAGGTGTTATCTCCCAGATGAATCCATGTGAATCATGCTTTCCAATGGCATGTTGCCTCTATTGTTCTGAGCCATATATAAGTGCTTGCCATGTTTTCGGCCATGCTCTCCCCGAGACTGCATTCCCTCCACCCCCCTCCCCCACAATAAAGAACATGTCTCACCTACCGGCTGCCATCAGTCTCTTTTTTCAACTCCCGGAAGCCTGCTCCAGTGCATTCCCTAGCCATAGAGCCCAGTCCCCACTCCCTTGGAGTTGACCAAGTCTAGGACCTTTATGTGCTCCTCTCCATTGTGCATCTAGCTCTAGTATCTAGTCGAAAATGACTTATCCTTCCTAAGGCACCAGGTGATTCATTATTAAATCAAATCAGACCATTTTGTTCAAAATAAATCTCTGCAGGTTGGGTGGATGGGAGAAGAGTGGGAACTGTTGATTCCATTATTCAGTTGATCTTTTTAGAGATCATCATCCTAAAGGGGGAGTGGCCAGCTGCTTGCTGTCTTTATAATTAACAAGGCTAGTGAAGCAGAGTTGGGGGTAATTTGGTGGTGGGAGGTTGATGAACTGAGGTCCAGGTTTTAAATTCATGTTTGTTACTTTCCTTTTTCAAAAACTATTAATACCTGGTAACAGTGCATTGAAGTCGCGGTGCTACTAACTGCGAAGGTAGCGCGTCCGTGACTGCTATTGCCGGCATTACATTCGAGTATAGAAACGTATGCAAAAGTCACCTTAGCCTCGTTCTCAGTGGCAGCTACCAGGCGCTAACGGCGATCTTAGCATGGGGTGCAGCTAAGTAGTTTCTCAGAAGTTTTAGTTAGCAGCCACCACTGACCCGAGCGTCACCTCCCGGCCGGGAAGCGCAGAGGCCTCCAATGAAGAGGAAACTGGAGCCTCATCATCTGAAACCAGCCCTGCCTGTCTCCCTCACCTTGAACCGCTCCCTGTCCTCTTCTCCTTTCTTGAACACCGTCCTGACCCTGCCCTGTCATTGTTGACCCTGAATCCGATCCCATCATTGTTCGGATCCCGACCCCACGACCCTGGCACCTGCTGTCGCCAGCCCAGTGGTCCCATCAGCTGTCATTGCCATTTCTGCTGCCTCCCCAGAGTCAGTATTCTAGGACCTGGAAAACGAACCCATCAAATCAAGCTTTGGCAGAATGTCACATTAGGTAATTTTTATGTCCTTCAAAAAAGACCCCATATTTAGATGTGTATTTGCAATGCTGTGGTACCATCCAGCCCTCTTGCCTTTGTGCCAGGAAGATGTGTCAGTACTAGTGAAGTAACAGTAATACTTGAGGATAAGGTATAAGTGCTCTGCAAAGCAGTTATAGGCTTGACTTAGTATTGGGGTAGCGGGGACCACTAGGCAAGAACTAGACCATTTTAAGAAAATATGAATTCTGATTTCAAAGATGAAATGACAGAAGAATTGCCTATGGGCAACCAAAGGGTGAAAACTTTTCCAAAAAAAAAAGATACTGAAGGTGACAGGGAAGATGGAGAAAATGAGCTAATTGATTACAAGCCTTCAAACTCCCCCAAAGACATGGTTTGGAAGCATATTTGGCAGCAAGGATAATGTTCAAAGTCAGTTTGCATAGAGATGTACAGGGATTGTGGATTCCAGAAGAATGAAAGAGCAGTATTTGATAGAGTTTGACAGAAATCCTCATACTGTGTTTACAGATGTAGAAGAGGATGAAATCTCTTCAGAAAAGCAGAGAAAAGAGGTATGTAAATGTGTTAATTAAAATAACTGATTCTTATTCAGGACAATTCTCAAATTGAGGTTACAAATAAAAACCATGGTGACGGATCAACGGATGATAACAATTTATGTATTTTTCTCATTCTAATTGAGGGCTTGGATAAATGCAGAAAAAAACATATAAATTCAGTGAGAAGAAAGAAGGCAAATAAAAGCAAAAAAAAGTCTGCATCAGCTGTATACCAGGTCTGCCAAACATCAAAGCACCTGCTGATATTTACAAAGATTTTGTTGATGTGATGAGTGGTGAATAAGCCCCCTTCCCCAGTTGATTCTGAAGCCTCCCAAAGGAAAGATTAGTAACACCACTGCAAGCATTGCTGCCAGCATTAATGAATAAGAAAGAGTTCTGGAGAGCAGTAGCTGTGAAGAAGCCACTTGCAGTACCAGTATGGATACTGGGAAGGGGGAAACAAAGGAAGATGTGCTTTCATCTGAATCATCTGACATAACTAAAAAGTGCCATGTCAAGCCACTGCTTTTTCCATGCAACCAGAGAGCAAAGAGAAAGATTAGAGAAAAAAGAAAAAACTTAAGAGAGGAGTTGAAAACTCAAAGGCGCCAGGCTGCAGCAGAAAAATTCAGGCCCAATTCTGAAAATGAAAGCTCGCCCTGTTTGGCAAATTTACAGAATAGATATATTCAGAAATGTAGTTTGTGATAAAAATAATCTTGTTAATTTACAACAGTCTCTTTTTCTTATAAGTATTAATTTTGGAGAAAATAATGAGAAATAAATGCTGATTAGTTATAGCCAGAATATTTTATTAATTCCAAGGTATTCTGTCAACTTGGTCTTTGCCTTATGATGCAGAAGTAGCATTTACAATTATTTTTTCAAAGAATATTGTTTGCATATGTTGCTTTTGCAATTCAACCTAAATATATAGTTTTGTAAAAGATCATTACAAAAATGTAAACTTTCAATTGATTTACAATTATACTGAATGAACTGCTTTTGTAGCTTACAAGTATTTTCATACCCCAATTATTGAACGGATACTTAAAAATCTACTTTCTCCTGGACAGTTGTTGATAACATAGAAGACAAAAATCTATGCTTACTCTGATAAAGTATATTTGCAAAAAAAGATGTTAAAGATAATTTTGAAATTAGAAAACCAAATGCTGAAATATTTGTTGTTGCTGCTGGTTTGTTTCTGCTTTTGTTTTTTTATAGCAAAACACCACTGATGTCTCTTGCTTTCCCTAAACCAACAAGATAAAGTCTAAACACCTGAATAATACATAAAAGGCCTTTTGCCTACCTTTCTGGCAACCACTCTAAGTCCTGAATGTAGTTAAGCCACACTAAACTTCACACCGTTCCCCCAAACATTTCACTTAGTTCACATTATTGCCCCTGTAATGTCTCTTCTCCAGTTTATCTGCCCAGAAAATTTCTATTTATTCCTCAAAACTAGCTCAAAAGGTATTTTCTTTTAAATGCCTTTCATGTCTTTGCCAGGAAAAATGTCTCCTCATTTCCATGGCAACTTCTCACATCTATTCCATCATATTTACATTACAAATATCTGTCTCCCACTAATATCTACCAGCTTTTAATCCTCAACACCTAAGATGGACCTTGACACATCAATTAGCATTTCCTCAATGAAAGTTTGATGAATAAAAAGAGTGGAAAACAAAGCATTGTCATCAAAAGGCTTGGGGTTAATAAAATACAGGAGCAATTCAAGGGCTTTCAGTATTCAAACTAAAAGTAGTTGCTTGGAATTATCTGTCATTATTGGAACTGGATGACAAAGGAACAAGGCTGAAAAGTTCAGGGCCAGAAAGAGAAAAGTGAGGCTCTGATGGATAAAATGGGTCACTTAACAAAGAGATGTAGCCGATGAATGGTAGAGGGAGCCTCTACCATTCTCTAGGCTTTGAACGTTAAGTCCAGTTCTCTTTATGCATATACACCTTCACATGGCACTCAAGGTTGTCCATGGCCTGGCTCCATTCTGCATTTTATGCCTTATATTCCACCATTCGTTTTCATGTGTGAGCATACTCTCCATAAACAGAATTCCTCTCTCTCACAAAACACAGCCTTTTCTTCTTAGCTTCCATGCCATTGTTCGTAGTATTTCCTGTCTGCTCAAAATGCAGAACCACTGCCACCGTCCCCATGCAACTTTCGATGATTCCTCACCTGGATTTAAGCTCCGCCTCCTCTTTCCCTATGTCTAATTTTAACACCATTGCTGTAACAGTAGCTAAAGACAGGCTTGGCACCACCAACCAGGTAGGGTAGGCTTAGGGATTAATGAAGGTCAGTCAGGGGATCAGTAGGAGCAGTAAGGAGGGCAGTGTTTTAGAAAGGGAGCAGTGGTAATTCAAAGGTCAAAGAGGGAAGTCATCACCTCTGGCTGGCTCATGCACTGTTGGATGCTCTCCCTCCGAGCGGAGGCTAAAGAACGAGTCTCCTCCTGAAAGCGGCGTTGTCCCTCCTCAGTGAGCCTCCAGAGGCAAGAGCGAGGTTTTGCATTGGCCCCATCCTGAGGGCTTACTGGCGTCTTCTCAAAGCTGCCCAGGAAGCAGAGGTTGTGGCGAATAGTGTTCTTCCAGCCATCTGGAGCAGTACAGAAAAAGGGGAAATGCTGTCGGGTGAAATTGTAGATCTCTTGCACATTGAGGCCACAGGGGGGGCTGTTTTTTAATGCTAGGGCAATTAGGTGGCTGTAATTGAGAGGAGGCCGTGGCCAGGACCTCCTCTCCTGGCTGTTGATTGGCCACAGCTTCTGGCTCCGGAAGCACTCCCTTTTGTTAGGAGGCTGGAGGGCCACAGAAGAATTGTCCTCTTGTTCCTCAGTCTCCTCTTCTGTGTCCCAGTCACTAGCGGAAGAGATGAACCGCTTCTGTAAGGGAGACTGCTCACTTGAGGAAGATGGCAGGGACTCCACCACTGTGGCCTCTGAGCAGTTTGACTCTTCATCCTTTAGAAGGAGCTGAGGGGAATGAGGCATGCTTGTCAGATCCTTTTTTTTACTGGGCTTTGGGGCCTCCTGGCTGCCAAGGGGGCACACGATGTTGGGGTTCACCCACATCCACAGGTTGGGTTCACAGTGAGGACCATCTTTGTCAGGACTGGGTCTCTTCTCCTGAGGCACCTCTGGGGGCTCCATTACTCGGAGTCTGTATTTGGCAAGGTGTTGCTCTGCTAAGGGTTGCTGGTCTGTGGTACAAGGCAGAAATAACTCATTCCCCATGTCCCAGTCCAGAAGCCCTGGGACCTGGCCATGAAGACTGTACCAGAACTCACGATCTTTAAGTTTTAGGTCCATCTTAGTGGAGAGATATGTGGAGGGAGACTTCCAAAAGAACAGAGGTCTCTTAGGCACTTAAATTTTTTGCTGTAGCACTGTTTTTGATGTAGTATATCTCATCCAGGGGACTCAGTAGGCTTGCTAAAAGTACTGGAAAAAGAGGCACTGATGCCCTACTGATTAGTGGTCAGACTTGGAGAAACCTTAGACTTCTGGAACAGAGCTCAGAACAGGGAGGTAACTAAAAGGAGCTTTTTAGCAGGAAAAAAAGTTCAGAGTGGAATTCCTGAGCTTTCATTAGAAGCAGGAAGTCTCCATAGAGGACTTACAAACTTTGAACTACGTGCAAACTAAGATGACTTGCATAACAGGTGATTATCTGGCATATCTTTCAACTCTTGTTGGATTCATTTAACAAAGAGACAAACGTGTAAGATCACACGAGAGCCTTATATTTCTGAGTCTTCCTTAAATGGTTTAAAAAATCGTTTCATTTTTAAAGTGCCTTTGGACTTTTGTCAGGTGCTTCCACTTTGATGACCTCAACTGATTTCACGACAGCCCTGCAAAATAACATAGTGGGTATCATTAACCCCATACCACAGATATGGGAAGTGAGATCTACAGAATATTTAAGAGTACAAACTCAAGCATTATAGAAGAGCTATATTCACAGCCCAGGTCCTCTCATCCTTTCATGCTACCTGGCTACCTATTGTCTCTTGATCACATTCAATGCAGTATATAAAGCAGGCAGCAATATGTGCAACTTGAGTTTTAGAGTAAGATGATAACTATCAGAAGATGGCCTCTATTAGTCTCAAACCCATCCTAGAACCCAACCTTGCTGTTATTTTCAATCCTTTTTTGGAAAATAGCTGGCTTCCCTCTGGAGAAGGTCACCTTCTCAAGAAATGAGTTCTGAACTATACTCTGAACAGTAGGAATAAAGTTTAGTCATGCCATGCAAGGTCCTGAAATCCTCAGAGCTTGTACTTCCAGTGAGTTCATGCCAAGGACATCTATAAGAAAAACAAAATGGGAAGGTTTCATTTAATCCGGTCTGTACAAAATCCATCTATAATGTATGTGATTTCATTAAAATCACTATGTAGGACTGTATCATAAACATATCTAGCAAATACCAGTGGGAACTACTGGAGGGGCACACTAATCTCCCTGTGGTTTCCCCATTCTCTGATCCTATTCTACTCAAAATCATCCTCTATACAAGATTTCAGAGTGATCTTTCTATTGCATAAATATAAAAATTAATAACAATGATATCAACTGTTAATACTCATTGAATGCTCTAAGCATTTTATATGATTTAACTCATCAATCCTCAAAATAACTCTATGAAGTAGATACTCTTATTATTCTCCCTTTATGGAGCAAAAAACATAAGGAACAAAGAAGTCTAAGTTACACACTTAGTAAAAGGCATAGCTGACTTTCAAACTCAGGCATCCTGGCTGCAGAGCATGTGCTTTTACCCACTATACTCTCTGTTTTGGTACTACAACATAAAATCCTACCACTTAATGAAGCATAAAAGGCCCTCAAGGATCCCACCCCTGCTTACCTTTCCAGGCTAATTTATCACCCCAGCTTCCTTGCTTCATACTTCATGTCCCAGAAATATTGAAATGGCAGGATCTTCACCACACAACCCTCCTATCTTTTAATCATGTCCCTTTGCTCAAGAACCTCTGCTTAGAATGGCCTACTACCAATTTCCTTGGCCTGGCTAACCTCTATTCATCTTTTAAGACTACGGAAAGCCTTCTCTAATAAAAATGCTGCTTCCACCTCCCTATAGGAAATTAATGGATTTCCTTCACAATGAGGCAAGGACCTGGGCAAAGCAGGGGACTTAATCTGAAATATTAGCTTATTATGCCAACCTCAGAGAGCCTGGCAGCATATTAACTCTCAGTGGTCCCTTAACCCTTAAATGAGAGCTCAAGTGTTACAGAATTTCTCTTCCATCTTCATCTGGGAACATAGTCCAACCCTCAGATATTGGCTAGTAAAACTAGGTCATCACTGTGTATTCTTTCAGCCTCATTTAAAATATCCAATATTTATGTATTGAACATCTACCATATTTAAAGCAGTGTGTAACAGGCCTGACAGATAAGTAAGACACAATCCAAGAGGATATCACAGCCTTACTAGGGAAGACATACAAGTAAAAAGAAAATTAAAATACAATGTGATAAGTACCAGACACTATGTTAGAAGAAAAAAAAGAGGGACAAATTAATCCAAATGATAGGAATCATAAGGGATCCCCATAGAAAGCATTGCTTGACCTTAAAAGACATGCTACCCAGAAGCAGAGATATGGCGAACAGGCTAGCACATGCCAACTAGGTATCTTGTACCTTGTCTCTTAATTCTGCTCCAGAAAAGGAGGCAGGGGCATTTTGTACATGCTCTGGAAAAATACTTAAATTCTTATTTGTGAGTATCTTGTTTCCGAGGCCCTCACACATCCCAAGTGCTAATATAGGCAAAAATGTCAGTGTTTGATGAAACCACATGTAATAAGCAAAGTAGGGTACAACAATAACATAAGTCAAGTTGGAAAAGTGGTGGGAATTCATAATGATCCTGTATCCAAGAAATAGAAAATATACATTCTTTTCAAGAATTTCCAAAGAATTACCATATACTAGATTACAAATGAAATCTCAAAAATTTCAAATAATCTATAACATATATTTTCTCTGTTCATAATGCAATTAACTATACAGCGCAATAAAAATAAAACAAAAAATTACTTAGAAACTTCAAAAATTTTTCCTTAAAATCTCACTGGTTTAAAGAAGAGTTCAGCATGAAAATTACAACATATTCAAACATGAACAACAACAAGCACATTATATTCTGAAACTCGTGAGATGCAAAAAAGTGACATTTAGAAGGGAACTTATATCTGTAAATGAACAATTTTATTGAAAAGTAAAACACATTGAATACAAATGATGTCTTCTACCAAAAATATAAAAATTCCCAACAAACTTAATAAACTTCATTAAAAACCATAAAAGATAGTCTTAATCAATGAAGAGATACACCATGTTTATATATTGGAAGGCTCAGTATCATAAAGATATCAATATTCTGCATTTCACTCTAAAAATTAAATATCATTCCAGTCAAAATCCCAGAAGCAGACCTGGCGCAGTGGTTCACGCCTGTAATCCTAGCACTTTGAGAGGTAGAGGTGGGAGGATCGCCTGATGCCAGGAGTTTGAGGTTGCAGTGAACTATAATGATGTCACTGCACTCTAACCAGGGTAACAGAGTGAGACACTGCCTTAAAATAATCCCCAAATCCCAGAAGGAGTGTTTAAAAAAAACTTTTCAAATTGATCTTCAATGTTATAGGGAAGCGCAAAATTCCTAGAATACCTAAAGACATATTAAAGAAAACACAGAGGATTTGTCGTACCAGATACCAAGACTTATTATAAAGCTATAGTAAATTAAGACATTTTATTAATAAAAAGACAAAAATCCCAAAGGGACAATAAAATTCAGAAAAAAAATCCCATCATCAATACTCTCTATTCCTCTTTGTTTTTCTCCTTAGCACTTATCATTCCCTAAAATAATATATAATTCTATTATTTATTTTATTATCTGTCTCCACTCACTAGACTATAAGGTCAGTGAAGACTGAATTTTTTGGCTGTATTTGTTTGTTTCCAATGAAGTATTTCCAGTGCCTAGGAGAATTTCTGGCTCAATAAATATTGATTGAATGAATAAATAAAGACTGAAATGTGAAAATCAAAACTGTAATTTTTATAATACAGAAGAATAAATATAATTATATTCTTGGAGTAGGGAAAAATTTCTTGGAAATATACAAAAAATTAGATTACATAAAAATTTAAAATTCACACACACAGAAGCTGTTATAAACAAAGGGTAAAAACAAGCTACTACAGACTGCAGGAAGATTTATGAGACACATTAAAACGAGAACACATAAGGAATTCAAACATATCAACAGGAAGAAACAACAAAGTAGAATAGGCAAAGTATATTAAAAGGCCCCTTCACAGAAAAAAAAAAAACTGGCCAACAAAAACACAAGAGATGTTCACCCTTAGTAGTAATCACAGAAATGCAAATTAAAACAAAAGCAAGGTGATATTACACACTATCAGGTTAAAATAGCTAGTAAATTTAAAGATTCTTAAAACGTACAACCTGGGAATTCTACTTTTAGGTATATATTCCAGAGAAATTCTTCCATATGAGCATACTTAGAAATATATCAGAGAAACAGCACTGTTTGAAATGGTAAAACAAAAAATAGGTAACAGCCTAACATCCATGGCAAAGAAAACGATATATAAATTAGGACATAATTGTTATAATGCACTACCCTAATATTAGCATGTGAACCAAAGCCTCACATTTTAACATGGATTAATTTCAAAAACATAATTTTAAGGCTGGAAAACAATGCTATTATGATTATTTAAAAATACATACGGAAAATTTAAAACCATGCAAAGGAAGAAAAGAGAGTAGAATTAGGGAGGAGTACACAGGGAGTTTTAGCTGAGGCTATAATGTAGGAAAAATAAATTGATTATGAATATCAACTCACATCCATCATTTTGACAAAAATTTCAAAACAAACAATAACATCAAGCTTTGACAGGAAGGGGTGGGAGGGGTAGCACTCTCATCCACTACTCGTGGGAGTGTAAATTGGTGTAATCATTTTAAAGAGCAATTTGTCAGTGTTTATTAAAGGTTACAATGTGAGTACCTTAAGATTCAGCAATTTTTACTTCTAGGTATGCATCCTAGGAAACACTTGTAACTGTGCTTTATGAAACATGAAAGAGAGTGCTCCCCACAATACTGCTTGAAATGCTGAGAAAGAGTTAAATATCTATAATATGGAAAGAAGTGAATTAAACACGGTAAAAACCGTGCTAAGGAACTGTATGAGCTTTTAAGTAAAATTAATCCTTTGTATGAAGACTTAGTACAATCTAGGAGAATTGGTTACAAAAAAAAAATTAAGTTGTAGAAGGTTATTGTAAGTTACCACAGCTTGTTTCAAGGAGAAAACTCAGGTACAGGTAGGGATGACCAAAAGCCTACCTGTAGTGAGGACAAAGAATCGGATCTGGCAGAGCGGACCCAAACACTGCCTTTTGAGAAGAGAGATAACCTATTATGACGGCACTAATGTGAAAACCTGTCAATGCAAAAGAGAAACACGCTCCTGAGGCACAGTATTCCACCGGCCTTCCTGTATAATGAGGAATCCCACGTGAGTGAATTGACCCATGGAAAAGAAGGACATCATGATGTGGGTGGGGCTAAAGGGAAGCCTGCCAATAGAAATGAGATAGATCCTAGGGTGGGCAGGTTACCCATAAGTCTGCCTGTATGATGAAGAGGACCCTTATATGGGGAAAGCTGTCCAGTAGACTGCCTATAAAAGGAGACTGCTGTGGGCAGGCCTAATGAGAGGTCTCCCAGTTGAATAATAAGACCTTGGTGTTGACAAGGCTGAGTATAGGATTTTGAGTGTGATATGGAAGGTACTGGCATGTACTTAGATGAATAGAGAACTGCTTGCAGAGGATCCTGGTATAGACAGAGCCGTGCCAATAGAAATGAGAAGAGCTTTTATATGAATGGAACTTCCCAGAGGCCTGCTTATACAGAAGAGAAGGACCCTGGTTTGGGAGGAAATAAATAAAAGTCTTCCAATAAAGAATAGTAAGACCTTGGAGGGTTGTGTTGCGAAGGTGGTTAACTAGGGGCTTGTCTACGGTAGTATAAAGGACTTGATGTAAGTGGGGCTGTCCAAAGACTTGCCTGTAATGCCAATGAAGAGGACGTTGTGGTTGGACCTAGCAAAGGAGCTTGACTGTGTTGAGAAGGAGCCTGAATTAGTTGAAGTATTACAGCCCTGTTTGTAAAAATTAGGAAAACCCCTACGTGATGAGGTAAAAAAAAGAAGTCTGATTGTAGTAAAAAAGAGGATCAAAAATGGGCATGGCCACGTAGAAACTTACAGGTAGAGATAAATATGCTTCTCTGTGGGTAGGGTGTTAAATAATAATGGGGTGGCAGTCTGGATCTGGTTCTATGAGCGGTTCTGGAGTGGGTAAACCACAGATCTGGTTGTAGAGTTGTCTTCAGGTATGCTAGGAAGATGGGAAGGATCGCTTTGGTGTGAGAGACCTGGACAAGGAGTGTCGGTCTCTATGTGTGACTGTAACATTTTAGAAATTTGTCATAAAGCTTTTCCAATATTTTTCTCTAAGATTTTATAGTTTTATTTTTTTTTGTACAGGCTTTTTGATCCATTTTGAGTGAACTTTTTGTATGTGGTGTTAAGTAAGGGTCCGACTTCATGTTTTTAAATGTAGATGTCTAGTTTTCACAGCATAATTTGTTGAAAAGTTTGCCTTTCTTCCATTTAATGATATTGACACCCTTGCTGGAAATCATTTGATCATATTTGCAGGCATTTATTTCTAAGCAATCTATTTTATTCCAATGGTTAATATGTCTGTCTTTATGCCAGTACCACACATTTTTATTAAACTACTTTATTGAGGCATGATTAACAAAAAGCTGTACATATTTAATATATACAACTTGATGACTTTGGAAATAAGTACACACCCATGCAACCATCACAACAATCTATGCCATAAATATATTCATCACTTTCCAAAATTTCCGTCTCCCCTCCTTGTCATTTTCTTTTACATATGTGTGTGTGAAAGAAAATATAAGATCCACCCTTTTGGAGAATTTTTACAAATCCAATATTGTCAACAATAGGCACAATGATGAGTAGTTGATCTCTAGGACTTACTTATCTTGCATAACTGAAACTTTGTACCCTTTGATTAATAACTCCCATTTATTTCTCTGAGCCCTTGGCAACCACTATTTTACACTCTGATTCTATAAGTTTGACTATTTTAGATTCCTTATCTAAGTGGTGTCATATAGTATTTGTCCATCTGTGTCTGGCTTATTTCACTTAGCATAATGTCCTCTAAATTCATTCATGTTGTTACAAATGGTAGTATTTCTTTCTTTTTTAAGGCTGAGTAATATTCCATTATATGTGTGACAATATTTTCCTCTACCTTTATTGAGGTATAATTGACAAATAAAATTGTATATACTTATGGTGTATGACATGATGTTTCAATATAGATTGTGAAATGATTACCATAGTCAAGCTAATTAACATATACTTCACCTCACATAGTTATCTGTTTTGTGATGAGAATATTTAAGATCTACTGTCTCAACAAATTTTAATATACAATACAAGGCCGGGCGCGGTGGCTCACGCCTGTAATCCTAGCTCTCTGGGAGGCCGAGGCAGGCGGATTGTTTGAGCTCAGGAGTTCGAAACCAGCCTGAGCAAGAGTGAGACCTCGTCTCTACTAAAAATAGAAAGAAATTAATTGGACAACTAAAAATATACAGAAAAAATTAGCTGGGCATGCTGGCACATGCCTATAGTCCCAGCTACTCAGGAGGCTGAGGCAGGAGGATCGCTTGAGCCCAGGAGCTTGAGGTTGCTGTGAGCTAAGATGACACCACGGCACTCTAGCCCAGGCAACACCGTGAGACTCTGTCTCTCAAATAAATAAATAAATAAATAAATAAAAATAAAATAAATATACAATACAGTATTATTAATGATAGTCACCATGCTATACATTAGATATGCAGAATTTATTCATCCTTCCTAACTGAAATTTTGTACCCTTTGACCAACATCTCCCCATTTTTGTACCTCCTGTCCCTAGAAATCACCATTTTACTCTCTGCATCTTTGAGTTTGACATTTTTAGATTCCACATATGAGATCATGAAGTTTTTGTCTTTCTGTACCGGAATTATTTCATTTACCATAAAGTTCTCTGGTTTCACCCATGTTGTTGCAAATGGCAGGATTTTTTTCTTTTTAATGTGAATAATATGTTATTGTATATATATACAGTCATGTATCACTTAATGACAGAAATACATTCTGAAAATGTGCCCTGAAGATTATTACTTTTGTGCAAACATCATAGAATGTACTTACACGAACCTGGATGGTATAGCCTACTACATTCCTAGGCTTTGTGGTATAGTCCATTGCTCCTAGACTAAAAACCCTTACAGCATATTACTGAACTAAATACCATAGGCAATTGTAACACAATGGTAAGTATTTGTGTATCTAAACATAGAAAAGGTACAGTGAAAATATGCTATAATAATCTTAGGGGGCCAATGTCATATATGCAGTCTATCATTGATGAAAATATCATTATGCAGCACATGACTTCATATAATCATATTTGCTTCATACATTTATCTGTCAATGGACACTTATGTTGATTCATATCTTAGGTATTGTGAATAATGCTGCAATTAACATGAGAGTGCATATATCTCTTAAGGATAGTGATTTCATTTCCTTTGGATATATACCCAGAAATGGGATTGCTGGATCAAATGGCAATTCTATTTTAAATTTTTCTGAGGGACCTCCATGCTGTTTTCAACAATGGATGCACCAATTTACATTCCCACCAACAGTGTACAGTGTTCCCTGTTCACCATATCCTTAATAACACTTATCTTTCCTTTTTTGATAATACCCATCCTAAAAGGTATGAGGTGATATCTCAGTGTAGTTTTCCTTTACATTTCCCTGATGATTAGTGATGTTGAACATATTTTCATATACTTCCTGGCCATTTCTATGTCTTTCTTGGAGAAATATCTATTCAGTTCATTTGCCCATTCTTAAATCTGGTTATTGGTTTTGTTTTTGTCTTGGATATTAATCCTTTATCAGACATATGATTTGCAAGTATTTTCTCCCATTCTGCAGGTTACCTTTTCATTTTGTTGATTGTTCCCTTTGCTGTGCAGGAGCTTTTTAGTTTGATGTAATCCCACTTGTCTATTTTTACTTTTGTTGTCTGTGCTTTTGGGTTAAATCAAGAAAGTCTTTGCTCAGACCAATGTCAAGAAGGTGTTTATTTTAGGATTTTTATGGTTTTAGGTCTTATGTTTAGATATTTATTTTGAAATGAATTTTGCATATGGTATAAGTGTCCAGTTTCATTCCTTTGCATGTGGATATCCTGTTTCTTAGCACCCTGTATTGAAGGGATTAACCTTTTCACACATTGTGTATTCTGAGCACCCTTGTCAAAGATCAGTAGACAGTATATGTGTGGATCTATTTATGGGCTCTCTATTCTCTTCCATTGGATGATGTGTCTGTTTTTGTGCAGGTACCATGCTGTTTCGATTAGTTTAACTTTGCCATAGATTTTGAGATTGGAAAATGTGATGCCTACAGCTTTGCTCTTTTTGTTCAAAATTGCTTTGGTTATGTGGAATCTTTTTTGGTTCTATATGAATTTTAGGATTTTTTTATATCTTTTTTTCAGTTTGATTCCATTTATTGAAAGAGTAACAAATTGCTGAATATTAGACTAGGAAAGCATCTTAGAGATTTGTGTGTGTGTGTGTGTGCATGTGTGTGCTTTCAATTTGCTTTCTACTTTATTTTTTAAGGGGGTACAAATGTTTTTATTACATGGATATCTTGTATAATACTTAAGTCAGGGCTTTTGGTGTGCCCATCACCAGAATGGTGTTCATTGTACCCAACAGGTAAGTTTTTTTTATCCCACTCCCACCATCCTCCCTTCTTGGTTTCTCATGTCCTTTATATCACCTTGTGCCCATGTGTACCCATCTATTAGCTCCCACTTACTAGTGAGAACATATGTTTGGTTTTCCATTCCAGAGATTCTTCACTTAGGATAATCATCTCCAATTCACTCCACATGTTGCAAATAACATTATTTCATTCCTTTTATTGCTGGGTAGTATACTCCATGGGGTGTGTGTGTGTGTGTGTGTGTGTGTGTGTATACACCATATACAGACATTTGTATGTTTATTTCATAGCCTGCAATTTTACTGAATCTATTTATTAGTTCTAACAAGTTTTTTTGTAGAGTCTTTAGTGTTTTCTACACATACCATCATGCCATCTACAAACAGATAATTCTACTTCTTCCCTCCTCATTTGGATGTCTTTTATTTCTTTTTCTTGCCTAGTTGTTCTGGCTGTGACTTCCCATAGTATTTTGAATAGAAGTGTTGAGAGTGGACATCTTGGCCTTTTTCCAGATCTTAGAAGAAAAGCTTTCAATTTTCACCATTGAGTGTGTTGTTAGCTGTGCACTTTTCATATATGCCCTTTATTGTTTTAAGATAAGTTCCTTCTATATCTGATTTGCTGAGAGTTTTCATCTATAAAGGGTGTTGAATTTTTTCAAGACTTTTTCTGCATCTGTTGAGATAGATGATCATATGATTTTCCCCCTTCATTCTGTTAATGTGATGCATCATATTGAATCATTTCCATATGTTGAACCATTCTTGTATCCCAGGGTTAATACTCACTTGGACATGGCATATACTCCTTTTAATGTGCTGTTGGATTTGGTTTGCTAATATTTTGTTGAGAATATGTGCAGCCACGCTCATCAGGGACATTGGCCTATATTTTTCTGGTGGTGTTTTTGACTGGCTTTGCTATGAGGGCAATACTGGTTTTGTAAAATGAGTTTAGAAGTATTCCTTCTTTTTCTGTTTTTTGAAAGATTTTAAGAAGGTAATGATACTTTAACTGTTTGTTAGACTTGACCTGTGAAGCCATCTGGTGCTGGGCTTTTAGGAAATTTTTGATTACTGATTCAATCTCATTATTTGTTTTCGGTGTGATTGGTTTTCTCTTTCATCTTGACTCAAGTTTGGTAGAATGCATGTTTCTATAAATTTATCCATTTTTTTCTAGGTTATCCAATTTATTGGTGTGTGATTGTTCATAATAGTCTCTTATGATCTTTTTTTATTTCTGTGGCATCAGTTATAATGTATCCTCTTTCATTTCTGATTTTATTTATTTCAGCCTCTCTTTTTTTATAGCTGTTCTAAGTGTTTGTCAACTTTATCTTTTCAATGAACCAACTCTTAGTTTTATTGATTTTTTCTATTTTTTTACCTTCTGTTTATTTCTCCTCTCATCTTTATTATTTGCTTCCTTCTACTAACTTTGTGCTCAGTTTGCTCTTTTTCTAGTTCTTTGCGGTGTAAAGTTAGGTTGTTTAGCTGAGATCTTTCTTCTTTTAACGAAGGTGTTTATCACTGTAAACTTCCCTCTTGGTACTTCTTTGTTGCATCAAATAAGTTTCATTTGTGGTTTTATTTTCTGTTCTTTTGAGATAATTTCTTAGCTTCCCTTTTGATTTATTCCTTGACCCAATGGTTGTTGAAGAGTGTGTTGTATAATTTCTATGTATTTGTGAATTTTTCCATTTTTCTTTTGTTATTGATTGCTAGTTTCATTCCACTGCACTTAGAAAAGATACTTGGGATGATTTTAATCCTCTTAAATTTGTTAAGTCATGTTTTGTGACCTAAAATGTGATCCATCCTGGAGAATGTGTAGTATGCTATTGAAGATAATGTGTATTCTGTTTCTGATGGGTGGTGTCTTAGTGCATTAAGGATGCTATAACAAAATATCATAGACTGGATGGCTCATGAACAATAGAAATGTATTTCTAATAGTTCTGCAGACTGGAAATTCTAAGGTCAGGTCACTGGCACATCAATGTCTGGTGAGGGCCTGCTTTCTGTTTCACATTTGACTGTCTTTTCATTGTGTTCTCAGAAGGCAGAAGTAGTAAGGGAGTCTTTTACAAGGGCACTAATGCCATTCATGATGGCTCTACCATCATTACCCAACCACCTCCCAAAGTCCCCACCCCTCCAAATACATTCACATGGAGTTTAGGTTTCAATATATGAATTGTGGAGGGACACAAACATTCAGTCTATAGAAGGTAGAATGTTCTTTATATGTCTCTTAGGTCCTTTTGGTCTACAGTGCTGTGTCAGTTTGCTGTTACCTTATTGATTTTATGTCTGGTTGTCAAAAGTAGGGTATGAAATCTTCTATGTGTTCCACTCTTCAGATCTGTTGAAAAAAAGATATATATGTATGTGTGTGTTTGTGCGTGTGCATGTGTGTGTGTGTGTGTGTGTGTGTATATATGTCATAGCTCTGATGTTCGATGCATATATAATTATTATATGTTCCTATTGAATTGGATCTTTATTACTATGCAATGACCTTCTTATCTCTTGTGAGAGTTTTTAACTTACAATTTATTTTATCTGATATAAGTATAGCCATGCTTGCTTTCTTTTGGTTACTATTTGCATAAAATATCATCTATCCCCTCACTTTGAGCCTATGTATGTCATTAAATCTAAAGGGATTCTCTTGTCAAAAGGATGTAGTTACATCTTAGGTTTTTTTTCATGTGGCCACTCTATATCTTTGGCATCATGTGTTTAATTCATTTGCAAAAAGTACTTATTGATAGGTTAGGACTTATTGCCATTCTGTCAATTGTTTTCTGTCTTTTTTGTAGTTCTATTCTTCCTGTCTTCCTATCTTGCACTCTTTTTATAATTTGATGATTTTTTCGTAGTGATATACTTTGAATCCTTTGTCTTTATCTTTTTTAATTTTTTTATTATTTTTTTATTTCAGCATATTATGGAGGTACAAATGTTTAGCTTATGTATATTGCCCTTGCCCCACCCGAGTCACAGCTTCAAGCATGTCCATCCATCAGACAGTGTGCACCACACCCATTACATGTGTATATACCCATCCTCTCTGCCCCTTCCCATCTGCCCAACACATGATGAATGTTATTACTATATATGCACTTAAGTGTTCATCAGTTAATACAAATTTGATGATGGGTACATGTGGTGTTTGTTTTTTTATTCTTTGGATACTTCACTTAGTAGAATGGGTTCCAGTCCTATCCAGGAAAATATAAGAGGTGCTATATCACTATTGTTATGTGGCTGAGTAGAACTCCATGGTATACATATACATTTTACTAATCCATTCATGTATTGATGGGCACTTGAGTTGTTTCCACATCTTTGCAATTGTGAATTGTGCTGCTATAAACATTTGAGTGCAG
>CAUYSK010107826.1:0-28683 GCA_963575035.1 Avahi laniger | reverse complement strand
AGCGATCCTCCTGTCTCAGCCTCCCAAGTAGCTGGGACTACAGGCATGCACCACCATGCCTGGCTAATTTTTTCTATATATATCTTTTTAGCTGTCCAGATAATTTCTTTCTATTTTTAGTAGAGACGGGGTCTCTCTCTTGCTCAGGCTGGTCTCGAACTCCGGACCTTGAGCGATCCACCCGCTTAACCAATTTCTTTTTAAGTAGCTCGGGAAATGAAGTGATTCGCCAAGGTCCCCTTGCTGGCAGCCAAAATAGAAATAGAGTCTCTAGATCCTGACACTCAGTCTAGTATTCCTCCTTTTTTATCATGCTGTTCCTCTTTGATGTAATCCTACTCTGGAGCGAAATGGCAGAATGACATTCTAGTACAACTGGGAAAAGACACACACGAAACAACAAAAATATAACTTTTTACAGACAACTCATTGACAGTCAGCATGGCCAGCTCCACGGGCACGTCCTCTGTAAAGGCTGTCTTCAAGTGCTCCATCAGAATGAACCCACACCAACACAGTACTGGGTCTCTGCTTCTAGTTTGTACGTCTTCATTTTGCCTTCTACTACGCTTTATGATTGGCTGTTGGTCAATCTATCTCCTCCCTTTGGATATTAAATTCCTTATTAATAAGTTTCAAGTTGGGATTTGTCTTATTATCATCCCCCTCTCTAGCACCTAGCACACTGCCTTATTATTCATGCATCATAGGTACCAACAATTGCTTATGTAGAAATGAGTAAGTTAGGAAACCAAGGGCTGAAATAGGGTAAGGAATCTATTTCAATGAAGAAGGGTCACTAGCCAGCAAGTCTGAGAAAATGGCGATGACTGATCCCTACCTGCCTCTCCACCCTCGCTCCTGCCTATCACCGGAAACATTCCTTTCCCTCGTGGTCACTTGAGGTCTCTGGGTGTCCCGCCACCTCTCTGAGATATCTTGATGGGATGGGGGTTGGACCAGGGGAATGTCTGAGACCCAGGAGGGAGCCATTCTTGGCAGAGTTGAAAGGGGCGGAGCTTGGAAGTGGGAGGGGGGAATCAGCCCCATGGAACCTGAGGAATCAAAAGCAAAGATCGTCAGCTTCCCAGACAGTGGCAATCACCAATCCCCTCGCCTGGTCCCACTGACCTGAAGGTGGAAACATCTCAACATTTTTTGAAGGCTCTAGATTCTGTCTCCAGCCATCTACGTTCCCCTGGACAATAGGAGAAACAAGGACACTCCAATTCAATTCTCAGTCCATCTTCCTAAGAGAAAACCCCTACAATAACAAAGTTATAATCCATAAATTACAGCCAGGTGCACCTGACTCTCAGCTCCTCTTTTCCTACTTCCTGAAAGAAGGAGATTCCCCAAGATTACTAGCTTGATCCAGCCTAGCTCCTAATAAAACCCAGGCAATAACTATGAAGTAGGAAGCGTTTACTGAGAGACAGGCTGAGGGGGAGCTCTTAGGCTTTACTCATACTTTTAGGATTCTGGGCAGTACCTTTACCCTCCTCCTTAAGTTTCTGTAGTCCCTGCTGCTCCTGGCTGGAGGTGAGAAAGGAGGTAAGGGGCCTGAGCCCAATCTCCGGAGTTCTCGCCATGGCTCAGCAAGCCCCGGGGGAAGCCCATCCAGACACCACCAGGCCATGACTCCTGGGTCCTTCCCTATTAAAGTGCTGGCCCAAGGCCTGGACCCAGATGAACGTGGCCACATGTGGGGTTAGATCCTGGGCAGAAAAGCCAGCTTCCTGACATCTCATCCAAATCTTTTTTGCAGCTTTCCTCTTAGTTTCTCTCTGCTATCCCTTCGGCTTCCATTCCTGTTGTCCACCTCCTCTTTCTAGAGTCCTAAAGCATAGGAGGCTCTTCAAGATCTTCCTCCCACCCGAATTCATCTATTTTTTTACCCAAATCTGGGATTCCTAACCCGTCTCTTCCTACATCCTAATCTGCTTTTTTCTTGAAGGAATTATTTTGGACCCTCACCCTCATCTCTCAACTCAATGGCCTGCGCTCGCCTTCCTGCACTCTAGCTGGCTCTGTGCCCCCGTCTACTCTCCCACGGATACCCCTAAGTCTTCACCCTGCTGGACCCTGAGCTCTAAGGCTGTTCTGACCTCATCTGTCCCTTTACCCGGCCCCTGTCCCCCTCTTCCCTATGGATCCCCTGAACCCCCCAGAACCCCCCCTCTCAGCCCCTTCCCGCCCCCAACCGACTCTTACCGAACGCCTCTTACCCAGCGCGAGAGCCCTTCCGCGCTGAGACCACACCCCCACACCGCGCTCCCAGCCCAGCCTCCACCCCGACCGCGCCTGCGCAGGGCGGGCGAGCTGGCGGGCCGCTCTAAAAGCCCTAGTTCGCCCCGGAAGGAGGAGGAGCAAAGATGCACGCAGGAGCAGTGGCGTCTACAGCCGGGTCCAATTAATGCGACCGGGCTTCTCCGCGCCCTGGCGGCTCCTCCCCACGCCGGGAACCCGGGAAAACTTGTGAACTAATCAGAAAAAGCAGAAGGCGGGAGATTGGCGACCCTCCCAGCACGCTACCCAATGGCGCGGAGGAGAACAAAGGAGTTGGCCAATCAGGAACGGGTCGGGGGCGGGCTCGCTCGGCGCGAAGTACGGACCCGGGAATTCCGAAGGAGGGGTCGGCGCTGCCCGCGCGCCGAGGCCGCGCCCCTCCTGGCCCCGGCTTCTCGGCTGTCAAACAGCTGCGGGAGCGCCGGCTCCGGCGAAGGAGCTCGAGAGGTCCCGGGGCCGCCGCACAGCCCGGCACCGCCGGAAAGAGACCACTCGGAGACTGCACCGCACGGGTAGATCCGAAACTGGCCTGGGGCTGGGAGGGAAAAGGCCGAATCTGCCTTCCATGATCGCAGGGGGCTCCTTCCTCTGTTTTTATCCCATCCTGAGAGGCCGGGAAGCAGGGGTTTAGATCCGCTCTGTTGGAGTACATAAGGACTCGTTTGTACTGCCTTTTGGAGGATGACAGTGGATTCATTTCCCTCGGGGGTTGAAACCAGCTAGTTATGAGTGAAGGATTGGCCAGAAGAGGGGGCGCGGACGAGCAGGAGGGGTGCATTATTTGGGTAAGCAAGTTTGACAGGAAGAAGCTGCTCTTCTCCAAATTACACAGAGGTTATACATTCTTATTGTATGTTATATGTTTGTATAACAGGACCCCCACACATACACACACACCTCCAATTTTTATTTCCCCAGAAACTGCTTAATGTGTCGTTGTCTCTCATAGATCGGAGGTTTCCCGAACATTTTGCGGCCTGAAGATCCAGTTCTGCTGAGATGCTATAGGACGTGTTCCTGTTTTTGCATTGTGTCAAGACCTTCCTAGAATTTTTCAGTTGCAAGTCTGCTTAACAACCAATTTTGCATTGAGCGCCTATGCTGCTTGCGCTCTGAATTTGCACTACTCAGGTAGTGTGGTCAAAATTCAAATTGCACACAGCACAGCTCAAGTTTGCACGAGACTGGAAAGAGAACATAAGCCAATGGTGCATGGCCCAAGAGTGGGAAAGGTGATAGATGCCTGAAGTGGAAGAGGTGGTGCAGAAGGGGCACCGCCCATGCTGCCCTGCTTCCAGCTGCTGCGAATAGGGGGCGGCAGAGGCGGTGATCTCTACACCTTCCACCCCCCCACTGGCACTGGCTGCACCTATCGCTTGGGCCACAGGGCTGACCTGTGTGATGTGGCCCTGCGGCCCCAGCAGGAGCCTGGCTTCATCTCTGGGGTCCACGCGGAGCTGCATGCTGAGCCCCGGGGTGATGACTGGAGGGTCAGCCTGGAGGACCACAGCAGCCAAGGTGAGCAGTGTGCGCGCAGCTCTGCTCCTGGGCAGTCAAAAGTTCCTGGCTGGAATGAGTAAGGGACTCCACAAGGACCTTGCCACCTGCTTCCTAAACTCCCCACATAAGGTTGGATGGAAGGTCATGGTCCAGAACTCCGTCTTTCCACCAGAAGGGTACAGTGTCAGAAGCTCTCTGCAAGACTGATCCTTATTGGTCCCGTTTAGCTCCTACAGGGCCTGGGGCATCATCAGAGAAGTGTCACAGTGGGGATGTTCTGGAGCCATTGGGCACCAAGTTCAGACTTGGTTCAGTTTCCAGCTTTGCTGAGGTACTCTGTTCCTGGGTTAGGGCAGTTATATGTTGAATTATGTTTTAATGATCTGGGCATGTGTCTTTCTCCCTGACTTGGGGTAGTTAGCCTCAGAAGGCCTGGATTCACATTTGAGTTCTGCCACTGGCCCCTGGCAAAGCCTCTTGGTAGAATCAGCTTTGGGTTGTGTGATTTGCTACTATAGTAGCCAACATTCGTTTAGTGCTTACTATTATAAGCCAGGCACTGTTTTAAGTGCATTGAATGTAGGTGGCACTAATATCATCCTCATTTTACAGTCAAGGAAAATGAGGCACAAACAGGATAAGAAATTTGTCCAGGATCACATAGCTGGTAAGGTTGTAGAGCTAGGGTTTGAACCATTCTGAACTGTTCTGAGTTGGAGTTGGGCAAGAGTGTGCATGACTGAGGATTGGACCTCAGGAGAGTGAGGGAGGTGTCCTTTTTAGGAAAAATAAACTCGTTCCCAGTGGGCAATAAGCTTATTACCTGGTATCTATTACCTACTGAAGGGCTTAGAATGTGAGGGAGAATTTGATGAGGATGTCATGTTCTTCCCCATGTTCCCCAGGAATCAAAGTCAGATTTCTCCACTCCTGACTCTGGACATTTCTGTTTTTGTCCTTTCCTGTATCTGGTGCCCCACCGTCAACAGGGACTTTGGTCAATAATGTCCGACTCCCAAGAGGTCACAGGCTGGAGTTAAGCGATGGGGACCTCCTGACCTTTGGCCCTGAAGAGCTCTCAGGAACCAGCCCCTCGGAGTTCTACTTCATGTTCCAGCAAGTCCGAGTCAAACCTCAAGACTTTGCTGCCATTACCATCCCACGGTCTAGGGGAGAAGCTGGGGCCGGTTTCCGGCCCATGTTGCCCTCCCAGGGGGCTCCACAGCGGCCTCTCAGCACCCTCTCCCCTGCCCCCAAGGCCACACTGATCCTTAACTCCATAGGCAGCCTCAGCAAGCTCCAGCCCCAGCCCCTCACCTTCTCCCGGAGTGGGGGTGGGCCAAAGAGCCTGTCCGTTCCCACCACCCCACCTGGGGAAGTGGGGACCACCCCTTCTGCCCCTCCCCCACGAAATCGGAGGAAATCTGTTCACCGAGTGTTGGCAGAACTGGATGACGAGACTGAGGCTCCTGATAGCCCCTCACCAGTCCTTATGGAGCCCAGGAAGAAACTCCGTGTAGAGAAAGGCCCACTGACACCCAGTGGGTAAGTGAAGACCCCTCACTTGTGTCCCTTCTCTCAGTATCTCACTACCCTTTGATTCCTTTTATTTCCCCAGGCTGCGAGGAGGACCCTCTGCTTGAGGTTTGGGTGTGGGAGGTAGTCAGAGGCAGAATAGATGCTAGAGTGACAAGACCTGGGTTAGCTCTGACAGGAATAGAAAAATATAGAAAGGAGAAAATGAATTAGGTGAGGCAGGGGCAGGTCAGCAGACAGAGGTTCCTACCTTTTACATTTCTATGGCTTTAACCCCAGTCTTCTAGTGCCTCAGGATGGGGAACTTGCAGGCTCACAGTGACTAGTTTCACACCCAAAGGGAGAATCATACACTCCTAGACCAAGGAGCCAATCGAGGACTAGTCCCTAGGCCCACCCTACATGTTTTTAAGGACAGATTCCAGGCTTACATTAGTCCAGTAAGTCGATCTAGGTTCCTCCTGTGGTTATCCAGGGGAAAGGTCTAGGCCTTCTACAGGTTCCCAGTGACCCTGATGTTTGTGTCACTTTTCAGAAGTCGACGTGGCCGTCCTCGGAAGCACCCAGTGAGCGCCCCCATGGCTCCTCCTACAGGTGGGGGTGGGGAGCCTTGCGCAGCTCCTTGTTGCTGCCTGCCCCAAGAAGAGACAGTGGCCTGGGTTCAGTGTGATGGTTGTGACGTCTGGTTCCATGTGGCCTGTGTTGGCTACAGCATCCAGGCTGCCAGGGAGGCTGACTTCCGGTGTCCAGGGTGCCGTACAGGCATCCAGACCTAAGGTCTAGCACCAAGGCACCAGAGGACACAGCTCCATTCTGCGGAGGGCCAGTGGAGTGCAAATGATCCTAACAAACACTCCCCCTTCTTCCCATCCCTCCCCAGGAGGGAATGACTACAGGGAATAAGGGTGGATTGCTTTGGATACTGATTGCTGTGGATATATGGCCAAGGTGACAGAAGATGGTTTCTTGCCAAAGATATTGCTGCCTCCAAGAAGTTGCCAATGAGCTGCAAATGCCCACTGTTACGAGCTGTAATGCCTTGTTGCCATGGACACAATATCTGTGGTCAGAGCACGCATCAGCTGCGGACGCCACACCTGCAACCGATGTAAGAGGGAGTTCTTAATGTGCTTGAATGGCATTGCCTAAGGCCTTCTGGGAAAACCTAGGGCCCGGACCTAAAACAGCTTTGCACTGTGGCTAGTCCTCCACTGACCAGATTATAGTGACCTGCTTTTCAGAGCCTTGCTTCTATTTCCAAGTAAAGAACAAGCAGCTTCATTCACTCCTGAATATTTACTCTTCTTGTGGGTCTGATATTCCTTGCTTCCCAGTTCTTGGGAGAATGGCATCTGGCAAAGTATGGAGAACTAATTCAGAATCTTTGGGGAAGTCCTTTGTTCCTTCTCTCCTCCCACTGCCTCACTTGACCAAACCAAAAAAAAAAAAAAACAATCTTTGGGGAAGGGGAGGAGAGATGAGTAGAGAAATACAAACCTGCTCACTGGAAAAGCATAAATATATGGGATGAGCTGGAGGTAAGAGGCAGTAAAAAAATAAATAAAATTTTTAGTTTAAGGGAAAAGAGATCCACCGCCATTAACATAAAGTAACTGGGATTTGGTCAAGTTCACAGGGATTTTACAACTTTTAGGGGCTTCACCAGTACCACCAGGGAAAGAGAAAAACCTGGTCAACTAACTCCAACAGATGCTGGCCTGGTCCATATATAACTCGGGTATGGTACATGTGATTTTCCGTGAGCCTTATGCCAAGCCGATATTGTCAAAGCACCATCATCTCTATAGTTCTTACTTGGAAAACCTTATCTTGACCTGTTCTATAGCCTCCTACCTTGATTTACCAAACCAAGTTTTTTCCACATCAAGGAAACAGCTCCTGAGCAAAGGCCCCTAATGAGCTAGTGGCAGAAACAGGAATAAAACCTGCGTATCTGGTGAGTCACTTAGGGACATGGTATGCCAAAACCTTAAGTGGAAGCCAAATGGACCCTGGTATCAAGAAAGCATAGTGGAGTTTCTGATTGGGGTGATATGCAACAGAAATAGTATCTGAAGACTCGATTTCTTAGTATAAAGCCACTGAGGGCTTCCCGAGTACAGTGGGGAAAGCAGCAGCTCAAGTGGGTAATGGGCTACATGGTGACTATCTCTGGGCAGGAGTGTGGTGTTCAGACCCCTGTCACAGGCTCCCAAGAACTAGCCTATAAGGGCCTTCTAAAAAGAAACTTGGTTCTAATCCCAGCTCTCCCTCTGACATTGTGGGACCTCAGGCAGTTTAAATGGCACCTTGGTTTCAGGGTCACTTGGGTATGAGAGCAGTTAGGTATCACTGGATATCCCCATCCCCACCCGTCAATAACTAAAGGAGGATAAACCAAGACGAAATTTTCTATCTACTGTGTCCCAGGCTTCTTTATTTAAGAAAAAAGTGATGAGTGATGTGGGGATTAAAATCAAGAGCATCATTGAACTTCACCTTCCAACAAGCTCCCCCAAAACTCCCTGCCCCCACCCTTTGTGTTCCCAATTCCTTCCTTCGTGATTGAAGAACCTAATCCCAAAAGCCCTGGTACAAACTCCAGGTTCTCCTTCCTGAGCTTCCCCCCTTGCCCAGCCCCATTCCTATAAGGGCAGGCACCTCAGTTTGAATGCATGGGAGAGCCCAGAGTGGTGACGGAGACAGAGGGAAAGGCTTCCCCGTCAGGGAAAGGGACTGAGGAGTACAGGGTGGTAAAGTGAGGGCTCCCATAGCCTGGGGCACCAAAATGGGACCCTGGGGCCAGAGGAAAGGACACTGGTCCCCCTGAGAAAGGAGACCCAGCAGCCTCGAACTCCTCCCGTTGTGAATAGTCACCACTAGATCGCTTGCCCTTCTGGCGCCGGTTACAGAACCACACTCGGACCACCTGTGATGGACGACACAAGGGAGAAAGGCATTAGACCATAAGCTCTGAGAGGTGGATCTGGCTCTGCGTGGTCATTTTGCCCACAGCCAGTAGCCCTAGAGTGGTTGGAGGAGGAGATGGAACACAGCAGGAGATGGGCACTCACATCCTTCTCGAGCCCAAGCTGCTGGGCGATGTGGCTGATCTGCTGCAGGGTGGGTTTCGGGCACTGCAGGAACAAGTTCTCCAGGTTGCCTCTCACTCGGTTCTCGATGCTCGTTCTCTTTCTCTTTCGGGCCTGCACTAGGGTCTCTGCTTTGCATATCTGAGCAGGTGAGGAACGGGAGACAAGGGCAAGCTTTGGACCTGCTGAGCAACCGCACCACGGGGCCAGTGACTAGACGCGTCACAAGGGCCAGGTGGTATGAAAAACGAGGGTGGCTCTGGGCCCTTCCCAGCAGAACTGAGGAATTACACTCCATCCCATGGAGAACTACTGCCCCAGGAGTGAGAGCTACAAGCCAGGGATGGAAGCAATGGAAACTGGCCGAGACAGCGCAGGCCCCAGTGCATCCCTCCACCCTCACCTCCTGAAGATTTTCATTGCTGTCAGCTTCCTCCACCCACTTCTGCAGCAGGGGCCGCAGCTTACACATGTTCTTGAAACTGAGCTGCAGAGCCTCAAAACGGCAGATGGTGGTTTGGCTGAACACCTTCCCTGGGGGAGGCCAGTTGAAAGAGAAGCAATGTGAGGTGGCACGCAGGGCCCTTAGGACTCCAAGACCCAGGCCCCCCACCTCCTCCTGTGCTTACGAGATCCCACTCTGGGTCCTACCTCACCCCAGCGGGAGCTCAAGGCCCAACTGTCTCCTCTGCTCCCTCTTCGTGGGCGAGAGTGGAGCCTGCCCCTGAAACCGCCCCCACTCCCTTGGTGGGAAGGAAAGGCCCAAGTTCAGGACTGTTCCTCCAGGGGAGACGTGGTCCCCGTGGGTCAGAATGTGCTGGAGGACCCACCAAAGAGAACCCCCAGGGTGAGCCCCACGTCGGCCTGGGTGTACCCCAGGGTGATCCTCTTCTGCTTCAGGACCTTGGCAAATTGCTCGAGTTCTTTCTGCAGAGTTTTGACGTCCGGGGCCTGCATTTAAAAAGGCAAAAGACTTGTAAGAACATAAACACACTACTTATCCACCTCCTTTTTCCACTTGGGGTCCAAGAACCTGCTTGTGGCCTCAAGGCATGGTCTGTGGGACTATCTCTGCCTCCCAAGCTGCCCACCTCACGTCTGGAAATAACTCGTCTACACCCATTCACCGTTCCCTGACTCGTGCATATGCCAAAGGGCTGCTCTTGCCCTCGAAACTGGTACATCCAGCAGATGCAAAGCACCTCGAATACATGGAAAGGCAGGCCCCGGCCTCAGTGAAAACACCTGTCAGGTTATGACGGTTAGTTTAGCTCATTTAATACTCACAAAAGTCTTTTTGACTCAAGTATCATCCCCAGTTTGAGGACGTTTTGAGACTACAGAAATAAAGAGCACCATGTCTCTCTGATGCCAAATTCAATAAGCTCTACCCAGCTTGCTTTGAGGGTCCCACAAACCATGACATGGCATGCACATACACAAGCACATTACAAAAAGTAGCAGGTGTCATAAGAAGTGTGAATAAAATAATTTGTATATACTTGGTGCTTGATTTTTTTAAATCTGATTATCCCTTATTTTTATCACATTTTTTTGCACTATAGCAGCATTCTCACTGGTTTTAAATTCAACAGATGTATCGAACACCTTCTATAAGCCAGCGGCTACAAAGTGGACAAAAACATGATCAAAGTGCTAAGGAAAAAGTAAGCAGGCTACACAGGAGTAGGGTAAAGGAGGGAAGGAAACTGTGGAGGAGGGTGACCACTTTAAATAGGACAGAAGGTAATATTTGAGCAAGAGACAAGACCAGGGGCAAGGCCAGCGTGGCTGGACAAGGGGGTGGCCCAGCAGTGCTCAGGGAGCCCAGCAGACCCTGTGGAGGCCACAGTGACTTTTGTTCAGTCAGGGTGAAGTGCGGAGCCGCTGGAGGGTTTTGTGGAGTGAAATGATCTGACTCCCGCCCTTTAAAACACGACTGTAGGCCCCCGAGGTAGCTCACGCCTGTAATCCTAGCACTCTGGGAGGCCGAGGCGGGTGGATCGCTCAAGGTCAGGAGTTCGAGACCAACCTGAGCAAGGGCGAGACCCTGTCTCTACTAAAAAAAAATAGAAATTATCTGGACAATTAAAAATATATATATAGGAAAAATTAGCTGGGCATGGTGGCGCATGCCTGTAATCCCAGCTACTCGGGAGGCTGAGGCAGTAGGATCGCTTGAGCCCAGGAGTTTGAGGTTGCTGTGAGCTAGGCTGAAGCCATGGCACTCTAGCCCAGGCAACAGAGTGAGACTCTGTCTCAAAAAAATAAAAAATAAAAAAATAAAACACGACTGTAGCCAATGTGTTGGCCGCAGACTGTAAGGAGGAGGCAAGGGTGTAACACACAAAGCTACTGCAGCAATGCCCGCGAGATGTTGGGGGCTGGGGCTAGGGGGGTAGGATGGGCTTGGTTCAGGATGTTTCCTAAGGACAGGATGTGGGACGTGAAAGGAACAGAGGATGACTGGGTTTGGCCTTGCTCAACTGGGTGTCACAGGGAGCAGTTCAGGGAGGCATCCACAGGTGACAGAAAATGCAGTAGTCACCTCACATCTAAATGGTATTTAAGCCTTAAGGGTGGAAGAGAGGAAAGAAGGGTGGAGAGAGCAGAGGATGAAGGACTGAGCCTTGGGGCACAACAACGAAGCAGCCAAGGGGACAGAGGAAGAGCAGCTTTTGAGAATAAACAAGGCCTTTTTGTAGGCCTGGAAGCCTTAGGGGAAGTGTTTCAATGGTGATCGTGGTGATCAATCGCATCCAATTCAAATAGGCTAATATTCATTCCCAACTTCTGCTCAGCCAATGACTTGAACCTATAAATACCCTCAGCTGTCTTCCTGGATTTTCCAAAACCTATTTTGGGGATTTGGAATAAGGTAAACCCCAGTTCAAATCTTTGCTTCATCATTTAGCAGTTAAGACCCATGAAATAGGCTAATAACACGTCCCCCTAGGAGATTTTGTGACGGTTAATGAGATAATGATGTATAAACTGACCACACAGCCAAGCACTTAGAAAGTGGACCCCAATTGGCAGCCATTATTATTCAAGACTCAGCAGTTACCTCCTGGGAAGAGTCTGGGGCTACTCAGTCGCACCTGAAACCACTCACACCTTCTGTGCGGTTTCAAGGCTTAGTACTTGATCTCTAATTGCTTACACTTGTCGCTTTGGAGGATTGGAAGATCCACGTTTAACAGTCCCCAGCAGGGCTGGAGCCTTCAATCCCTCAGCAGCCCCACATTTGGAAATGGCCAGGAGTAATTTCTCCCACCATCTCTTCTCCTTGTATACGGCTTATGGAACTGAGGCTGAAACTGATCAGAATTAGCCGTCCAACTCTGCACAGGGGGTGCTCACCAGCCTGAGGCAGAAGCCCAGGATAGGCAGGCCCTAAACTTGACTGGAGGTAAACCAGATCCCCGTGTGCACACACAGCCCAAATAGGAGCTCCTATCAGAAAGCAGTCACACCCTAGACCTTCAGGAACAATAACCCCGGGATAAGTACTGTTTCTGCCCTCAGGCCATGCTTAACCCTAGGTCAAGATCCTAGGTCTGATAGGATAAGGTTTTCAGGAAGGGCTAAGGGTGGGAGAAGGGGCTCAAACAAACCCCACACTGGGCCCAGTGTGGGCTGATAGCGAGTGACCTGGCCCTGGGCAGACCTAGGAAGTGAGGGACCTACCTGACAAGGGCCATCCTGGGCCAGCTTCCAGCTCCCCCAGGCCGCCCTGCCCTCACCTGTCGGGTTCTCACCGAGGCCCTGCCACCCAGGATGGCCTGCAGTTGCCACACACCACTCTGCCTGGGTGGCCTCCCCTGCCTGCTCTTCTCGGGGTTCCAGGCCGGGCAGCTGCAGGTGACTGCTCCCCTCTCTTGCTGCTCTGCCAACCAGGACCCTCCCCTCCCTGTCCCCTCTCGGCTCACTCACCTCCTCAGGCTTTTGCTCCAGCTTCTCCTTCAGCTTCCCAGCACCCGGCGGGGCAGGGCAGGGCTTGGGGGAGGCCCCCTCAGAGCTGCTCTCCACTCCAGCTGCGGTCTCGCCCTCGGGCTGAGAGGTCTCCAGGCCACCTTGGGGCACCAGCCCCACTGCAACCTGAGGTGCACAGTACGCCACCCCGCCACACAGCTCGTACGGCGGGGGGCACGGGGGGATCCCCCACACCTCGGAGCCTGGCCCAACCTCCGACCCAATTCCTGGCCCTCCAGGAGGGCCTTGCAAGCTTAGCCAGGTCCGAGGGCCAACCCAACCCGGCTCCGGCCCTCCTGGCCCATCGCCTCCACCACCTGGCGGGGGTGAGAAGGCAAAATCCGAAGCCAGGTGTCCCGCCATGGGGAAGGAAGGCGCCCCAAGCCGGGGGCCTGGTGAAATGAGGGCTCCCCAGGGACTGCTCAACACCTCTCTCCCTCCCCAATCCCACCCACTGGCCTTGACCTCTGGCCCCGCCCCCTGGATGGGTGGAGGAGAGGGCGGTGGGGGTGGGAGAAACTGAGGTGAAGGGTATTCACCTAATGGTGGCAGTGTTGGTGTCCGTGGAAGGGGAAAGCTGGGAGACCCAATGGGGCGCCCTCCGGGACCTTGGCGCAGGCCCCCACGGGGACCTCACTTTCAACTCCCCACAGGCTGCCAGCCCTCCCTCATGCTCTGCAAGCCTCAGAGCTGCCTGGGGCCCCTCACACACCTTCGAGTGCTTCAGGACTCCAGGCGCTTGAGACCTGTGGAACTGTCCCTTCTCTGCGGCCCAGCCACCCTCCCAGCTCCTCAAACATTTATCAAACGTGTCTATGCCAGGTACTTTTGTGGCCACCCGTCAACTCACGAATAGCCGTAAGCACACTGGCCAGCTGGCCCCGTGAGGCTCCCATCCAGAAACCGGGCATGCCCACCCAGACACTGACCGGACCCAGTTACCCCGCAGCCTCGGATGCCCAGCACCCATCTGCTCAGCCTGCCGGGCGCCCCTATCTCCAGGGTAGACTGCCAGACCAGGCCTCATGCCACATCCCCGTCTTTTGATCGGACTCCAGAAACTTGTCTAACAGACCCAGGGATGACCCCCACTTCCTCTTCAAAGGACCAGGCTCTGGACTGACAGGGCCTGAGTCTCCCAACTTTTGTCCAGATGGAGGGATCTGACACCCCCTCATGCCACCCTTCCACTCCAGGACCTGCACATCTGGCTCCTAGCTACCCCCTGCTCTGAAACCCAGACATCTACCACTGGAGCAGGCCCTATTCTCCTCCCCCACTGCCCCAGCCCAGGCCTCCAGCCCTAGGCCCTGGGTGGGGAAACCAACGGGTGGGGGGGTGTAGAAAAAAATATCTGACTTCAGGTTCAAAGAGGTCTGGGAGGGACTGGGGGAAGGGGGCAGGACAATGGCCTTGGCTGGACAATCCCGGTCCCCAGAGGGGGCAGCTCTAACCCTAAACAAGTGCTCAACCCTTGAATGGGCCTGGATGGCTCCCCTGGGGACTGCTTCCTGCCCCCCAACCCCCCAGACCCAATCCCCTCACAGGATCCTCCTCAGAGAGGCTAAAAGGAGCTCTAGCTACTCCCTCTCCCCACCCCCTCAAAGACTGAGCCTCAGACAGGCACCAAGGGTCCCTGTGGGGACCTAGGTATCCTGCCCCCCTTCCTCTGGGGACTCAGGCGTCGTGCCTCACCACCCACCCCTCCCCCAGCTCCCCAGCCCCCCAGCCCCAGGGATGTGCTTTGCCCAGGGGGGCTGGCTGGCACAAAGATGGCGAGGAGGTAGAGAGCGATTTGGGGAGGAGGTGTCAGAAGGCTGCCCTAAGCTCCCCCTCGGGGTGTTTCTCTGGGCCTACCCTGAGCGTCCTGAGGGCTCAGGCTGCTGGCCCAGTGCTTGATTTCTTTTGCAAGAGAATAGCCGACCGAGTGCCTGTCTGCGAGGGATGCTGTTTTTTTGTCTGCTCTCAAAACCTGCCCTAATGGAGTTCCAGGGTAAATCAAGGGGCTCCAGAAAGGCTCCGGACCAGAGCTCCCTATAGCTTGGCAGCCCAGGATCCTGAGTTGGGAGCCCAGATCCCGACCTCTGTCAACTTCAGTAAGTCTTCTCCCTTGCAGGTTCTGAGCTCAGCCCTGCCTCGCGCTGCCTGCTGGGGTCCCTGGCTCACCTCTGCCTTCCCAGGGGCTGGGTGTGCCATAGGGTCCCTCCCGACTGGGGCCAGCTATTGTCATCCTGGTGGCATCTGTGAGTCTTTTGAGCCTTTTCTCCCTTCTGAGTCTGTCATGTTGCCTCTCTTCCTGTGCTTGTCACCCACCTGCGCATACTTTTTGGACAACTAATTATATGCATGTATTTTAATATTTCCCATAGGTCTGTTTGAAGATCTACAAGGCAGTGGGGTTGGAGCTGTGTTCACCTCTCAGCCGATAATTACAGGTAGATTAAGGGGCCTGGTGGGGGAGGAGAGACAAGCTTTGGAACAGGAGGGGCCCCTCCCCAGCCATCGCCTCAACCCCCAAGACAGAGCCATCAGGGCACCATTGTCATGCGTCTCTCTGCTGTCTGCCAGAGGAGGGGGAGGGGCAAGCTGGGGACTCAGCTGGAATCCCAACCCCAGTGTTCTTCAGCTTGTCACCTTCTGGGTTCCCAAAGACCCCCCTTCCCAAGCCAGTCCAGAAAGTAGCGCCTGCTGCCTGTTTTCCCAGCTGCTCCTAACACTTCCCACTTTGCCCACTCGACACCACCCTTTTGATTTTAGATTACAGTTTATAGTTGTTCCAGGTGGTATGTTTCTGGCCTGGGTAAGAGGCCCATTCCTGAGAGGGACCCAGAGGAGGGTGGAAACCTGGGGCCCTGGCTGCCTTGGTGAGCCTCCTGCAGGCTTGGACTGCGACTCACTGGCAACCTTAATGGCGCTGAGGGCTGATGGGAGGCTAAAACTCACCTCCCTTCTCCTTTTCCACCTTCCTGCTAGGCCACTTCTGCGTGGCCAGCTCTCCCAGGCCTGGCCCAGTGCTGTTGGCCCCTGTTGGGGCCGGGGAGGCTGGAAGCCAGGTGGAGTCATCAGATCGGCTCCTTGACCTTTCTTGGTCTTAGAGAGTCACCAAAAAACTTCAGGTCCCCCAAACTAATTTAGGACTAGACTCATGGATGCTCCGCATACGCCTTTATTACAGTGCAATGTCAAGACCCTTCGCAGAGCACCACGGGGAGACGCAGGTGTCGGGGGCAGGCATGGCTGCCAAACTGTGTGATGAGTGTGGCCTTACTGCTGTCAGCCCAGCCATCCCCTCGCTGGGGGATGGGGTGCTGTTGGGTTGAAAACCAACTGGAAAAACTCAGATGGGGACCAGTGGAGACTTGCTCTTGACAAAGGCTAGGAAATCACTTATTTTGACTTCCGAGGTCTGTCAAGCTGAAGGCAGAAGAAAGGGAAGGAATC
The DNA here is from genome assembly GCA_963575035.1 of Avahi laniger. Classification (NCBI taxonomy): domain Eukaryota; kingdom Metazoa; phylum Chordata; class Mammalia; order Primates; family Indriidae; genus Avahi; species Avahi laniger. The sequence continues at coordinate 12,850 of CAUYSK010107826.1, read as the reverse complement.
GGGGGCTGGGGAGAGAGGGTTCAGGCTTGGCCCCTCCTTAGGAAACGATCTCCCTTAATCTCAATTCACGCAGATTCCGCTGCTCACTGTGGACCAGCTCCTTCTTCCCAACAGTGGGCCTTCTGACCTCCCCAGGAGACCTGCAAACTGAGGTTGTCTTTTCCCAGATCCAAACACTCTTTCCTCAAATAGCGGAGTCAACTCTCTGGTTGTAGCCTGCAGGGACACAGAGGTGAGAGTCTGAGGGGTGGGGGAGCTGGGAGAAGCAGGACCAGGTTCGAGGCCCTGGCTCTGACTTCCCAGCTAATGGCACCCCCACTTCTGTGCCTCCGTTTCCTCACCTAATAAAGAAGAATTGGACTAAATGAACTGTAAATTTCCTTCCAACTCTGACAGAAAACTGCTGCCCCACTGCCATACCGTCCCGTCAACCCTCCTCACTTGCCATGCCAATGTAGACTTCTCTCTGCCCTCCTGTGAAGAGAGCTGGGGTAGGGAAGGGGAGGGGTGTTCAGTGAGGGTGGCACAGGCCTCCCTGCACCCCGCTGCCCACCTTCACGCAGCCTTCCTGGGAAATCCAGCAGGTTTGATCAAGAGGTAGCAGAGAAGTTTGAAAGGAACCAGTTTTGATTTGGTTTTCACTGCTTGGGTACTTACAAGAAACATACTTCAGGAGGTAAAAGTTCTCACGGATAAGAGCTAGGAAAAGAGGAAGGGAAAGACAAAGGGGGGGGAGGAGAGAGGGAGAGGAAGAAAGACAGAGAGAGGGGCAGAGAATGTGTGCATGTGTTGGGAGGAGGCAAGCCAGGTTAAAGGCTAGAGAGAAAACAGGACCCCTACCTACTCCTCCCTCTTTTCACATTCCCTAAATTGCTCTTCCCTAAATTTCTTCTCTCCAGCCCCAGCCTCCCAGAGAGAGGGATTCTAGATGATGATTAAGGTGGCTTCCAGCTCTGCAATCCTGAGCATACCTGCCGTCCTGCCCTTTTTCCACTTCTTCCACAGGAAGGCACCTGCAGCTCCCACAATGACCACTGCAGAAGCCAGAAGCCCACAGAAGATCCAGACGGGGGGTGCTGAGCTCAGGGAGGCTCTGAAAGGCAGCGGAACATGTGGGCCACTGTCAGACCAGCCGGGCTCCCCACCTTCCCTGGCCCCCTGGCTGCTCATTTGAGGCCATGCAGAGACCTGGCATTTCGACCTGGCACTTCACCGACAGGAGAGCCTCTACTCATTTCAAAGGGATCTTGGTGGACTGCTGGCTCTGAGCAGTGCCATCCTCCTGTGGGCAGGTGGCTTGAGGCCCCAGGGATCCGGGGCTTGGGGCAGGGGCAGCCCGTCCTCAACTAGGTTAGATGGGCATGTGGGATGGGCTCCCTTCCAGAGGCTTTGCAGAGAATCCCACTCACTGGGGTGGGGGCTGGTGAGAGACCTCAAGACCTCCCAGACCAAGCCAAAATTGCTGCCTTGGACCTTGCCAAACTGCTGTGTTATCCTCAGGCCACCACCCAGGCACCATCCCACTGCATTCCACAGTGACTATTGGTGACGCCCTGCCCTGAGTGCTTTTGGTGCTCAGCCTGGGTCAGAACTTGAACACCTAGTGGAGAAAGGGCTGACCATGCATGTGTGAGAGACGGAAAGCAGAAGGGCTAGGGCGGTCAGCGACAGACCTACGTTTGCACAGGACACAGGCAATGAAATGGAGTTTGGGAGGCTGCTGCGGGGCCTGCGCTCCCATCCCTCCCCACACTGATCAGTCTGCACCTATCACACCTATGGTGGGCCATCGCCCCACCCCAGCTTCCAGGTATTTCCTGAGAGGGTACAGCTCTGGGTGAGGAAGGATTGTTTCCCCTCCCCTGCTGCGGCGCTACTTGTTTCTGGCTGGCTTTTGCCGGCAATGAAAGACTTAAGTATGCCTAGAAGGAGGTTCTGGCCTTCACAGTTGTACTGAGAGTGTGCCCTGGTGCTCTGGTTCCCCAGCAAGTCACAGACCACTGTGGTCTGGAGAGTGTGTGACTCTGAAATGGCAAAGCCCCAGAACTCTAAAATTACAAGAGAGCAAAACAGTGGCCCTCTCAGCCTCCACTCCCAACACCTCCCGAAATGCCTGAAATTCCCTTCTCTGTCTGATAAACCCTCACTCCTTCTCCAAGACATATCTTCCCTGTCCTGCACATCCCTGGCCAAGTCATGTGGCACCCCACCTCCCTCCCCTGCAGCAAGTGGCTCCCTCCCGTGTCCCCAGCATGCAACAGTTCTGCCTCCTGACCATACCACGGGGAACCCTCCTGAAGGCCCAGCACAGCATCAAGTTTAAATCCCAGATCCAAATGCCACCTACTGGCTCCATGCTCGTGGCAAACGTACCTGAACCTCTCCAAGCCTTGCCTTCCTCATCTGGGAATTGGAGCTAATAGTCCTTACTTCACCAGTAAAGATTAAATGAGATAATGCGTGCCAGTGTTCATGTAAAACCTACCAATAAGAATTCAAGAATGAAGTAGCAGCTATTGTAAGGTGCATTATTGGTAACAGCACAATGACCAGCACTTACTAGGCCCTCGAATGTTTGCTAGATGAAAAAAAGATATAGGTTAGAAACATACTTTACAGAGGACCCTGACCAGGTCTCCAGGGTTCCTGTAACTTCTTACTAGTGGGGGTGGGGGGTGGATATGGTGTACAAAGGCCCATTATTTTCCAGTTCCTGGTTGGCTAAGGTTTTTTATTCACCTGAAGGGAAGGCTTGGGAACTTAAGGACAATGGCTCATAGCTAAGAGGCCTATTCCTTGACTGGAGGAAAGGGTGGGGGTCTTATGTCCTACCCTTTCCAATCCCTGGTATCTGGTCCTTTTGGCACCACTGGGTACATAAAACAGGGTCTGAGTCAAGGGTGGAATCCCCCAGACAGGAGGAGGAGAAAGTATCAAGACGTTAGTGAGGACGGAGTCGTGTCCAGAGTGCCCAGCACAGCGCCCGCCCAGAGCCTAGGAAACCTTAGGTGAGCAATGACAAACGCAGCTCCGCGTCTTGAGGCCTGTGCTGAGCACCGCCTCCCCTTCCCTGCCTCCTCCCGAGCCCCCAACCCCAGTCACCTTGGCTCTGGTTGTTCTGGCCATGATGCTCCTTAGGATGATGACAAAGCACTGTGCTCTGGCCTTCAGTCTGAGAACCAGCTTCTCCCAAGCTCTTGGGTCCCTGGCCTGAGACCAGGGTGCCCGGGGCTCGGCCCACCTGCCCTCCTTGCTGTACGAGAAGGGCTGGTCGTCCAAGTAGCCTGAGACTTTAAAAGGGGCTTGCCCACGCCTGGGCTGGGAAAGAGCAATGAAGTCTCAGCGCAGAGAATGGGTTGCTGAGGGAAGAAGGAACGATGGGAAAGGACACCTCTAAAACTATCTCTAACAGGAGTCTTGCGTGGGACACGACCGCCCAGCGTGACAAGGTGAGGCTGTGTGACTATTTTTGAGGGCACCGAAGGAGCAGGGAAGGGGAACGGGGAGTGAACAATGGGAAGAGAAACTCTTGTTTCCCCCCAGGATCCAGGCTCATTGCTGTGAACAGTAACGATTCCCAAATCTCTAAATCTCTGCACTGCACGTCAGTACATCGGTCCACCTGTTAGCCATCTTGACCTAATGTTCCACATTGCCTCAAACTGGACACATCTAAAACTGAGCATGGAACAACCTGCCCCTCGTCCTAGGCTCCCTGTGGGTGGCATCACCATCCACCCGCCCGCTTACCCAAGCCAGAACTGCGCTGTGGTGTGGGCAATTGCTGAGGTCATGGCAGCCTCCTGTACAGTACCACAAAGCAATCCCATAGGTCATGGAACAAAAAGGCTCACAGACCACATTAAGATGCTCAAAGAACATGATTTATTAAATAAACATAAAACACACCATGAGAAGCAAGAGGAAAGCCCTGGGGTAGGTTAACACACTCAGGACAGGGTGCGAGCTGGGTGGAAGGATCACACAACCTGAATGTGGGCTACGCAGTGTGCATCTGTCCTGTCACTGAGACCTCAGTATTGAGGGCCTCATGTCACACATTTAGGGCATTGTGAATATTTAGTGCCTACTTGGTCTTTCCGTCTTTCTGTCTTTATTCATACGAATATGTTCTACCTCCTTATCTAACAGATTACTGACTCAGTTATCTATGTGTAACACTTCTTTCCAGTTCTCTCCGTCCCAGTCTCCCATCTTCTACAGCAGAGCTCGATGGTCCCAAACAACCGGCAAGTGTGCTTCACATGGGTGTCTACCCCAGCACACTGCCTCCCCCATCATCCTCCAGTTTCAATCACCAAGCCCTGCTCATTTCTTACTTCCTATTTCTCCAATCTGGACATTCCTCCACCCCCACCGAACCAGCCCTAACCATGGTTTGCTTGGATTATAGCCAGGGTCTTTCCAACTGTCTCCCTCCCTCCAGTCTTAACCACTTAAAATGCGTCCTCCTTGATATAATCACAGTGATCTGTCCGGAAACATGTATCTGGCCACATACCACTCTGCTGCTCCTTAAAAGAGGCCCCTTTTGTCCTCAAGGATAGCTTCTGAGCTCCTCAGCAAGCTGAACCAGGCCCCCGGACGGCTGCCGCCTCTGTCACTCCCGGCCGTCACCACACCCTCTTGGAATGGGAACTCAGGAGCATCTGTGTACTCCTCCTGCAGCTCCCCGTCCCGCTGCCTTCCTGAGATTGTCCACTCTTGAGGGAAGACCCATCCTTCCCTCCTTCTCTACAGACCAGCTAAACCCCTTTGTTAAACTCTTACCTGGCCTCAAACCATCTACCACGCTGCTGCACCCCTTTATGTCAGAGACAATCTCTGACTGTCACTCAGAGGATGGTGGGCTAATCCCAACACACCCACCCTACCTCTCCTCAATGTCTGTACTTCCCTCTCCGGCTGCCCCTTTGCCCGTCCAAAGCTAATTCTCTGCCTCTCTTGCTCATCCCCTCTATTCAGCTGCAAAGTCCCCTCCTGAAGACCAGCTCCCGAGAGAGCTAAGAAGGTACAGCGCAATGCTCCCCAAGCTCTCTGGAGCCTAGGAATCACCTAGGCTGTTGTCCCAGGCCTTTCCCTTTGAGAGCCTGACTCAGAAGGGTTGGGGTTGGACCCAAGAATCTGCATGTTTGTTATTTTAGAGAAGGGGTCTCACTATGTTGCCCAGGTTGGAGTGTAGTGGCTACTCGCAGGCACGATTGCAGTGCACTACAGCCTCAGGCAAACTCCTGGCCTCAAGTGATCCTCCCACCTCAGCCTGCAAAGCAGCTGGGACTACGGCACGTGCCACCCTGCCCAGTTCAAGAATCTGTATTTTTAACAAGCACACCGATAATTCTTTTGAGATGTACCACCTTGGACAAGGTTTTAACTCACTGAGCCTCACATTTCTCATGTATAAAATGAGAAGGATTAGAGTTAACACCAAAACCAAACAAATATCTAGCAGGTATTTTAAAACATTTTTTTATTTTATATATTTTTATTTATTTATTTATTGTGAGGCCAGTCAAGTGAGGCAGTGGGAGTGGAGAAGGAACAAAGGAATCTGTAACTGGTTGTGATCAATTAGCTGTAATCACCATTGCACTCGGACCAGCTTTAAAAACGTACTTTTAAACGAACATAGCTGTCATCATTGGCTCCTTTTCAGAATTATTTCCCTTTAATTTCTGCTCTTCCCAAACAAGCTCCCAGAATAAACTGTCATTCTTTATTTCCTTAGCCCTCACTCACTTTTAATTAGCAAATTATTTTATTTGATTGTTTTTTTTCTGATAAAAGTAATATTGCCTATCTCAGACTAATATCAACAAGAAAGTGATAGCCCCTCCAACACCCCTGCCCCCAAGATAATCCACTGTTGTCAACTTGGTGAATGTTCTTCTAGGTTATTTTCAAGAATAAACTGCTTTAAAGAAAAATGAGATTCTACTGTTAATGTAACTTTTTTTTTTCAGTTAGTAAATATATGTCTCATCAAATCTTGCTTTTGTCCCCACCTCAGCATGGTGCTCATCTGGCTGAGGTCACCAGCCACTTCCTAAGTGCCAAAGCCACTAACTCATGTCAGCCCTTGTCTGATGTGGTCTCTCGGAAGCCCATGACCCTGGATTTCCCTTCCTCCTGTCACTCTCTTGCTTAGGGAACTAACCCCTCTCTTTAGCCTCTTTGGCTCCAGTGCCTGAGCAGTGACTACACTGCGTTTCCTCAGTCACTTCCTCAGCTCACCCTCTGCTCATTCCACAAGTGTTGCCTGGAGAAGCCCACTCCCCTCTTGACTTCTTCAGTGCCCCTCTGTTTCCCTTGCAGCTCCCACATCTCTCCTCCACGCAGCTGCTGAAGTGGTCTTTCCCAAACACAAGTACCATCATCTTACTGTTCTGCCGGAGATCCTTCAATGACTCTCATCACTGCTTCCAGAAACACAATTTCTTGGCCTGTCTCACATAGGAAACTGGGACTTGCCTAGGATTTGGAATCCAAACGACCTTGCTTGACATCGTTCACTCACCAACATACCAACAGGCCAAGTTAGGGATATTAGATAATTTCTAAGCTTCTTTTTCCTCTGTAACCTGGGAAAATAGACCCACCTATCAAGGAGGGATATGGCCAAGATTCAACAGCTTAATGTTAGTAAATACCCAGAAAGCAATGAGAGATGAGTCTCTAACAATCAATATGTTCTGATTCAGCCTGTGCCACCCAACCCCCACTTTCGCAGATGCACCTGTGGTGCCCAGAACCCCACTCCGGCTGCTCCAGTTGTGTGCAGTGCCCCGCCCCACCGCCGCACCCCCAGTTTTGTCTACTCAAGATGCTGCTTGTCCTCCAACACTGAATGCCAGCCACCTCTCTCAAGCCTTTCTGCACCTCCAGAGGTAGAAATCACTCCCTCCTTTGGGAAACCCCGAGCCCCTACACATTCTGCTGTGACAGCTCTGTAACATTTTATGACACTAATCTGCTTAGCAGCTCTTTTTCAACAAGCCGGACACCCTTTAAGTTCAGATCTTATTCATCTTTGCATTCCCCCACGCCAAGCAGGAAGTAAGTAGCTGATCAATAAGTGGGCGTTGCATAAATCGGTTTCATAGAAAATTCACTTTTTCTCTGCTCATCTCCTGCCGTACAGGAGAACTAACTGTAGGTAGGACAAGTTCAAGGTTCAAGTGGGGTGGAGAGGATTGGGGCAATGACTTCCCAGAAGCAACCAGTCTCAGAGCAAACCCTACCCCCTACGCCTGGCCTTATTTTCTCTGACTCCCAAGGCCACCTCCCCAGTCCTCCCTGCCTGGGTTGCAGGAAGCGCTCTCTAGGGGCCTCATAAAGGCCACAGTTTGGGAGAGGTACGTTTCAGAAAGGAGACAACAATGAAGCCCCCCGACAACTGAGCTCCCCCGTGAAGCATCGTCAGGCCGCTGGTAATGGGGGAGGTACCCGGCCTCAGTTTCCCTGGAGGGCAGGCCTCTTGCTGCGATGCTGGGGGTCAGGCCTTGTCAGGGTGGGGGCGGGGAGGCGCTCAGCAGGGCCGGAAGGCGGACTGCCCCGCACACTCGGCCTCCCGCACTCACAGGCCTGGCTTCCGGGACAAGCCGCCCTCAGCAAGCGCAGCAGCAAGGCTGAGGGGTGCACGGCGGAGCGTGCTGCCGGCCAGAGCGCTGCTCCCCGGCCTCGGGACCTGCGGACGTCACCCGCGAACTCCCGGCCTGCGCAGTGCGACCTGTCCCAGAGGCTCCCATTGGACTGTAGCCGCTAGGGAGGCGGGACTTTCCCTTTTCTTTGAATCTCATTGGACTGAATCTGGTCAGAGACAAGATTCCTCCGCTGACTGAGGGGTGCTTTGATCCGCCCCTACTTTGGAATTGGGGGTTAGGTTGTTCCTTCTCGGTCACTGTGCAATGCAGTGTTTTATGTTCAGACCCTTCCCCACCAATTAAATATTATGTTTTAAAAAATCCGCTTTCATGTCTGATTTCCTAGCCTCTGACCTAGGTCCTACTTTCAGTTCCAGTCACAGGATCATTTGAAGATGCATCAGAAGTCTTTGCCTTTTTAGAAATTGTGGTAAAATGTATAACATAAAAATTACAATTTTAGCTATTTTTCTTTATTTTCTATTCTTTCTGTCTTTCTTTCTGTCTTTCTTTTTTTTTTTTGAGACAGGGTCTCGCTGTGTCGCCCAGCCTGGAGCGCAGTGATTATTCACAGGACCACTCATAGCTCACTGCAGCCTGGAACTCCTGGGCTCAAGTGATCCTCCCATCTCAGCCTCCCAAGGAGCTGGGACTACAGGCACACACCACCACTCCTGGCTAATTTTTACATTTTTTTGTTGCCCAGGCTGACCTTGAATTCCCTGGCTCAAGCAATCCTCCTGCCTCTGCCTCCCAAAGTGCTGGGGTTGTAGGTGTTATCCACCAAGGCCTGGTTGGGTATTTTCCTTCATACTGCCAGGTTACATTCACAAACAATGGAAGCAGTTTCCAGTCTCTGCAGTTTCCACACTTTCCAGAATGCCCCTTTTCCTGTATTTTTGTCCGTTCTAGATGTTACTACTAATCAATTGATTTGCAGGCCATTTGGATTTATAATTAAACCTTTTAATGAGGTTGAAGTGTCAAGTTTATCTTGACCTCAACGAGGTAATTCAGCAAGGGTCAGTGTTGTTTCAGTGCTCAATAGCCTGGCTGTGAGGCTGGCTGTGGCCCTGTTATCCATGGTGAGCACCATGGGATGCAGTCAAGGGCTGTGAGAGGTTTGGAAGAAGGCTTGACCTAGGCGAGGTCTGGGTGGGCAATGGTGTGTCCTGGGCCAATGCCCCTGGGAACCAGTGTTCTTCACCCCAGGTGCATTCTGTGTTCTGGAATGAATTTGTCCATCCCTCAGGAAGACTGAAAGGAATTTATTCAGAAGGATATTATTTACTTGTGTCCAGATTTGAATTCCAATAGAAAGTTCTGGGACCTGCCATACCTTATAGGTCAGCTTTATCCACGTCCACTTCCCTGAATTACCCTGTCCTCTTTCCATTGACTGGGATGACATCTAATTTTACAATCTGTGTTAGTGTCTTTGTTCCCAGCTAGACAGTAGATCCTTTGGTGTTGGAGTGGGGGAGGGGGAAGCATCTTATTTATGTTTTCATCCCCAGAGGCAAGTGCAGTTAGTTCATGGGACATAATAGGCACTCAATTAATTCTAAGGTGAATGGGCTCCACTGTTAAGTGAGGCCTGGCACAGTGCCTCACATCTGTAATCCCAGCACTTTGGGAGGCCAAGGTGGGAGGATGGCAGGATCACCTGAGGCCAGGAGTTTGTCCCAGACCAGTCAGGACAACATAGGGAGCCCCATCTCTACAAAAATAAAAGAAATAAAATAAAATAAACCAGCCATGTGGAAGCACGCACTTGTAGTCTCAGCTACTCAGGAGGCTGAGGTGGGAGGATGCTTGACCCCAGGAGTTTGAGGTTTCAAGGATCATGACCAGGCCACTGCACTCCAGCCTGGATGACCAAGGAAGACCTTGTCTCAAAAAACAAAACAAAACAAAAACAAAAACAAAAAAACCCAAAAAACTGTTAAGTGAATTGTTATGTGAATGGGTTAAGTGTAGGAAAGGTAAATGGTGGAAAGGCAGAGACCTTAGGAGAGGTAGGGCCCAAGAAGGACAAAGGCAATCTCTTTTTCTCTCTCCTTCTATTCTTCCAGTCCTCGTGGAGAGAGGGAGAGTAAGAGGTACAGAGTAGATTAGAGAGGACAATTCTGATTCTTTAGGAAGGGCTGATGGGGTGGGAGGGAGTTTCTCCACTGTTTTAAAGCACTGTCCCCAGTCTCATGACCCATTCAAAATCTTCCCCTTCTTAGGAGTCATGAGAGGGGATAATGGAAACAGGGCAGAAATGGAGGCAGGCAGGCGGTCCTGGGTGTCCACCTAGCTTTGCTCCTGGATGACTTTGTAACCTATCACTTAAACTCTTGATTCTCTAAAACAAAGTGTTTCTCCTTAGAGGAACATTATGAAGATTAAAGGAGTTACTAATACAAACTTCCTAGCAAATAGTATATATGCTACAAAGAAGAGAGTGACTTTCCCCCAGCAATTTTAAGGCCCCCAAAACCCTTAGCTTGCTCTGCCCCTCATTGATCTTTCTTTTCTGAAATTGTACAAGTCACAAAATGTCTGCTTGCAGATCTTATATCATTAGCCTGTGGTTGTCTAGTGCATTTACTCTTTTCTCTTAAACAAAATGTGGAGGTTCCAGATATCAGGGGCTTCGAGCTCATTCTGCGTTTCTTCCCTCCGGCCTGGTTTGTGCTCTGCAAGTGTTTCATGTCACTGGTTAGGCATGCACTCTGCACGGGCGTATTTGTGCAGCCTCCTCACTCTCTGCTTGGGAACTTCAGCCCCATACGGATGGTATTTGGACCCCATACAGGGTCCAAAGAGTGTCACAAAGTTAAAAAAAAAGAAAAGATTCCTGTTTACATGAATAATAGGACAGAGAATTTGACTCTCAGACTATCAAAACATGGGGTAGTACCTACCGTCAAAGAATCTACAGTCGAACGCATATAGATAATTGTTTAAAAAGATACACAACAATACAAGGTTACATTCTAAAAAAAGATAAAGAAGCCATATGAGTTGAGGATTCCATTGTATTCTTATTTACATAATCAGTTCCTTATTGATGGATTTTTAGTTGTTTCCAGGTTTCGCCTTTACAATGCTGTGGTAGATGTCTTCATAGGTCTGTCTTGTTCTCAGTTATCTCATTTGTGATTACTAGCAATAGCATTCTTTTATTATAAACATTTTTAAATTGCACAATTTATATATAGTGAAATGATCAGACCTTTAGCAAATCCTTCAATTAATTTTTTTTTTTTTTTAAGACAGGTCTGGCTCCGTTACTTGGGCTAGAGTGCAGTGGCATCATCATAGCTCACTGTAACCTCAAACTCCTGGGCTCAAGCGATCCTCCTGCCGCAGCCTCCTGAGTAGCTGGGAGTAGGCCAGTTGCAGTGGCTCAAGCCTGTAATCCTAGCTAACTCTGGGAGGCCGAGGCGGGAGGATCACTTGAGCTCAGGAATTAGAGACCAGCCAGAGCAAGAGCAAGACCCCATCTCTATTTATTGGGGAAAAAAAAAAAAAAAAAGCTGGGACTACAGGCACTCACCACCATGCTAGGCTAATTTTTTTATTTTTTGTAGACATAGGGTCTTGCTATGCTACTCAAGCTGGTCTTGAACTCCTGACCTCAAGCAATCCTCTCTTCTCAGCCTCCCAAAGTGCTAGGATTACAGGCGTGAGCCACTATGGCCCCATCAATGAATGCTGGCAAATACCACCATGTCACTCACACCCCTATCAAGATATAGAAAGTTCCCTTTGCTCACTTCTATTCGGCCCCCTCCGCCCCACAGCAGCCACTGATCTAATGACTATCACTATAGAGCAATTTTACCTGTTCTAAAACTTCATATAAATGCACTCATGGAATATGGCCTCCTCTGTGTTTGGCATCATATTTATGTGATCCATTCATGTCATTGTGGGTAAAAGTAGTTTGTTCATTTTTGTTGCTGATAATATTCCATTGTGTGATTGAATCATAATTTTTTGTACATTGGTGAGTATTCCCAGTTTTTGGCTGTTACAGATAAGGCAACTATGACCTTTCTTGTACATGGTTTTTATGGATACATATCTTCATGTATTTTGAGTAAGTACCTAGATATGGCCAGTAAATCAGCCGTAGGGTACTAGTTTGTTTACCTTCAATAGAAGATATAAATCTGATTTTCAAAGGGATTGTTTAATATTCCTACAGGCAATACGTGAGAACATAGGTTCCACATCCTTGCCAACATGTATACTTTTTATTCATTTTACTTTAGTCATTCTAATGCGTGCTTAGTGGTTTCTCACTGTGGTTTTACTTTGTTTCCCTGATGTCTATTGATACTGGGAGCTTCTTCATATACACATTGGCCATTCATATAACTTCTTTTGTAAATTGCCTGTTTAAGTCTTTTATTTATTGCTGTTGTTGTTAATAGTCTTTTTGTTATGGAACTATGAGTTGTTTATATATTCTTGGTATAAATCCTTTGTCAGATAAATGTATTACAAACGTTCTAACAAACACCTTTTCTTTTTCTTTTCTTTAAGTTCCTTTCTGAAGGTAAAACTTATTGGTTTTTCACACATCATCCAAAATAATGGCCCAAATTGTGAAGGATAGCCACTAGGAACTCATATTACTCTTTTTGTATCAGAAACCAGGCCCAAGTATTTAATTTCCCTGAGAGACTCAGGAACCGTTGAGAGAGTCTCGCTCTGTTGCCCGGGCTAGAGTGCCGTGGTGTCAGCCTAGCTCACGGCAACCTCAAACTTCTGGGCTCAAGCGATCCTTCTGCCTCAGCCTCCTGAGTACCTGGGACTACAGGCATGCACCACCATGCCCGGCTAATTTTTTCTATATATATTTTTAGTTGTCCGGCTAATTTTTTTTTTTTTTTTTAGTGGAGATGTGGTCTCACTCTTGCTCAGGCTAGTCTCGAATTCCTGAGCTCAAACGGTCCGCCTGCCTTGGTCTCCCAGACTGCTAGGATCATAGAAGTGAGCCACCACACCCAGTCTTACATATTTCTATAATTAAAAAAAAATTGTAAGGCCGGGCGCGGTGGCTCACGCCTGTAATCCTAGCACTCTGGGAGGCCGAGGTGGGCGGATCGTTCTGAGCTCAGGAGTTCGAGACCAGCCTGAGCAAGAGCGAGACCCCATCTCTACCAAAAAATAGAGAGAAATTAATT